>JAEQML010054389.1:0-38264 GCA_016904865.1 Pissodes strobi | reverse complement strand
CTTCTTCCTTCTTCTTTTCTATTTTTACTACTTCATTTTTCTACATATGTCTATTATACATTTAATCTGCTATTTCAATTGTTTTTGGTTTTAGCTTTGCTTTTCGTTCTAGGATATATATATTAGTTAATAAGTTACAGGCCTCAACAGCTTCCAAACTTTCGTTTCGAAAGCTGATCCCAAGGCCTTTTAATATCAACCATAATGTTATAAACTGTCGAGCCATTTTTGCGGGTGACATTTTAGTCAAAACAACTAACACCCTATACAACATCAATTTTTACTGACAATAATTTTTTAATTACTTTTAAAACTTCTTTCTTCTTCTGATAATTCTCAGATCATTTGTTTAGAATTAAACATATAGCCCAAATATTCCACCTCCTGTCTAGGCGCAAATATATTATTCCTTATTTATGATAAACCCTAAGGACTCTTAAACTGCTTTGGCCCCTGTTATGGTTATTCACCAATTTAGCTATCATAAAATCGTAAATATTTTCACCTATTTATTGTTTTTTGCTTACTACGTGTAATTCGGTAGGTATCCGAATTATATTATATAACACGGTATCGAGAGTTTTAGTCATACTTAGTCATACGCCGACAGCGTGTAAGTTGTAAAGAGTTTAATACAGTAATTCGGGGTGCTTAATTAATTTTCGTCGTTTTATTTTAAACCCGAGTGATTACACTCGTCTTAAATATTTAACGACTGGCCTAAGGAGTTGTAAAAAGTAAAGATATATTTAACCAAATGGTACACAATTTAAATTCCTATGTGATCTTTAAAATAAACCCTTAGATATGTTTAATATTTCCTACTATAATTTTATCAGCGCAGCGGCTCAGCAAATGCGGAGTAAGCATTCTACGCCGCCCCTACCGCCCCGCAAACAGTTTTTAGCTTAGCGGTATGACTAATGCACCATGCGCAGTTATTTTTCGTGTTTACTTAGGAAAGTATGTTTTTTACGTTATTAAAGGCTGTAAAAGACTGCAAGTGTTTTCTTTGACAATACAGGCGTTATCCTTTGACACTATCAATAGGCAAAAGGAAGTATGCTGTATGCATCCTGCAAATCTATTTTGCTATATAATAATTCTTGGAAATTAATTTGAATGCTTTACGATAATCATCTAGACAAACAATGATTTGTAGGTGATATTTTTATCACTCTATTATAATTCAAAAAGATTTAATTACCTAAAAATTATGAATCACTGACTTATGTTTTCCAAGTGTTTTCCACTTATTTTCGGCATCGCACTTCGCACTAAATAAAACGTACTGCACGTGACGGCACAATAAAATGAACTGATGGATATGGCTTGGTACAGGGCCGGCCGGGGTGATTGTTTACTTATCACATTCTTTAAACTATGTGCGCTGATAGGAAATAAAATGAGACCTACCGACTATCTGTCATAGAAGGACATAGAAGCGAAGAATAATTAATTTATTTAGTTTATTTGAAGGCGTGGATTAAAATGTTTCCTTTGGTGATTTAAAATTTATATGGCGCCACTTACGATAAATCAAAAAAGGTAAATTAAAAACAACTATATATTAACTATATGGTTAAATTTCAACTTATGGTACCATGTGCACTGCAGTTATGAACATAAGATGAAAATTGACTTAAAATTAGATTACAAATGCAATCAAATACAATTGATTACTGAGAATTTAGTTAACAAAAATGGTAAAAATGAGAATTTACTTAAAATTAGATTACAAATGCAATCAAATGCAATTGATTACTGAGAATTTGATTTACCAAAATGATGAAAATGAAGTTAGCTTTGGTGTTTGACAAATTTAAAATAAATAAAATCTAGGTGTTTGCAATTCTTTCATTTAAGCAACGCGTTACCTACGTTCCCAACTGTTCTTATTATCCGCAAACCACGTGATCGTTTGAGACCTCCTCTGGAAACTTCAACTGCCTGTACCTAAGCTTCCTAGCTATAGGCGTGTCCAGGGTTCATCAGTTATTCCAGGAATGGTTCCCAGTTGTCTGCACGTGCCTGCTATCGGATCGACTGTCACCACAATGATCTGCGTGACTGTTCTCTTGTAGGAACGTTGAACGTTTACATGAAAAAAAGAATTGGGTGTCTTAGACCGGTGTACACTGCTAATTATAATTATACAAAAGAGTATCCTATGGACCTCAGTTTGATATAAAAGGTTTTAACGAACAACATGAAAATTCACTGGTTACATAATCAGAACTTAAATTACAATTTAAGTTCAGCAAAAATTATAGATAATTATGATTAAATGACACTATGAATAATTACTGCTACTCAAGGTATTTCGTTTCTTTAATTAGAGATATGATATTCAAAGGAAATGACGATTTAAATTAGAAATTTAAAAGAAAATTATGGAACTTGTCCAGCAGTGGCTCTCGGCAACTTCAAATAGAAAATCACTATACTTTAATAAAAAAAAAAGGAAGAACGAGGTATAACCTCTCTTAAACAAGTCTAATGACTCCAAATAGGTACTTAATTTATTAAGATGGCCCTTGGCACATAAACAATAATTGGACGTAAATTACGTCTCAATTAATCAAAGATAAAGATAAGATAATTACTATCTCGCTTTGAGATAGGAACTATGTTTATAGATAAAGAAAAAATCAACCAGGTAATTTTACACGTGCTTAACCTCTTTAATAAGTAAACAGATACATCATGGATCAAACGTTGACACGATAAGCAATAATAATTATAGTTTAAAGCTACAAATAAACTGAAAAAGTAATGAAATAAGTCTGAAAATTTACTATAACTAACAATATTACTAGGAAAAACCCGGAGAAATTCTACTATAAATTCAATTTACTACCTTTTACAGAAAAAGATAAAATCTGCTCTGCGAATCTTCCCAACAATATCGTCAAATCTAAATGAAAATATCTAAATAATGTGTGTGACCGTTTAAAACGGTGAAATAATTTCGTTCTCGATAAATTTGGATTAAACCATTATCAAATTACTCGAATTTGACCAACAAGAAACGCAACTATTCACCAAAAATCGATATTTAACCTTAAGGTCACCAAAAAAATTTAGAATTGTTGAAATAGCAATTACTTAAAAAATGCAATACAAAAGCCAAATATATCTAACCGAATTGGAAACAATTTTTAATTATATATTTAAAGTATGAAAGGATTATTGAAAAATATGCAGAATGAATAAGATATTTTAAGGTCAAAAATTACTACGACTCACCGTGCCGACGTTTTAACACAAGATGAGACGAAATTTTTCAAAACTATATTCTACCCATTTAAAATTCAACATTTTTTTTTTCATTGGCCAGTTCAAAACACGTAGTCATAAGCAATAATAGCAATTAAATAATTATGTTTTGCTAAACCGTTAAAAACCATATTAAATTATATTCTCTTTTTCAGGTAAGCTTCAACAAGCTTCTCTAATATGACAACACAGGGTCTAACGTAGGTAAGATTTATATTATTATATTAGGTAATATTTCATAACTTACCTATTATATACATTATAAACTGTAACGTGCTAGCTTTCATTTTGCATCAAGTTGAAATGTTAATATAGGATTTTATTGACAAAATGGTGCAGCTTATTTGTGTAGCTTATTTATTATTTACTATCACCCGCCATAATGAGCAGAGATCGAATATTTCGTTTAACGCGATTATTTATGGTTTCTATTATTGACACGTACTGATTTCAGAATGGAGCGCTATTATCGTGAATCTGTTGACAGAGCGAGGGGTGAGAATTATTTTAATGCGTTTCTTTTAATGAAAGTAGGGGTCAATCGACTATGCCATTTTCCTGGTTCGAATAAAATTTATGGTGAAGACCAATGTACCAAAAGTCCGGCTTCATTGTTTTCGTAATCACTTTGGATAAATTATTGAATATGACAGGTCATGGTCACGTGACGCGTGAATGTACTTTCATGGGCCAGGCGTAGTTTTTGTAGTGGGGATATTGGAGGAAGTTTCTGCTTCCAGGATGTTTTGAAGGAAATCACTCTACGTTGACTTGCCGTTTGAAGCAGTGTGGTCGGCTGGAAGTTTATTTGTTTTACCTTATGGGATTGTTCCACGTTGGTTAGTTTTGTTTGTTAGGGCCTGGAATTCGCCCCGTAACTGGGATTTAATGCTGCTTTAGGTAGGTGAGTGAATTTGTTTTTTTACCCCTCTACTATGAATGCCGCCATTTTGGAATACCGTGAGTGGATTTTAATTGCGTCTTAATTCTTTACGGAGGCCTTCTTGTCCATCCACGACATACCTGCGCGTTCCAACGATCTAGTCGAATAGCAACCATTTACAGGTAATTTCTTTTTTTCTCTCTATTTTTCTTCTGATATTTTATTTTGATTGATAGTTTAAATGTGCTTTGGTCATTAGTTACATGCAGAACCTCGAATATTTTAATGTCCTACAGGATTCGACCGTCGGAGTACTTCGACCGACAGAGTATTTCAACCGGCAGGGTTTCATTTACGAGCCTTTACTGCTCAGTCACTTGCCACGCCAATCTGGTCTGACATGCTCCGGATATCGTTAGAGTCCAATCTTCATCAGAGGAAGTGTGTGGACTTTTTTCCTCCCGGAAAACCTGCAAGAAGCGATCACCTGAATGTGAGCTACCTTACCTTACCTTTATTATTAGTATTTTTTTCCCTTTCTCCCTGATCTCTTTATCTTTAAATATATACGCCAAACTGTAATTTTCTTCGCTTAAGATTAAGCTTTAAGTATTTTTTTTCCCTAACTATGATAATTTTCTTTGCTCTGATTAAGAGGTCGGAATCTGAAATTTGACTTTATTCTCGAAAATTAAGATCATTCTCTTTGCTTGGACAATTAAATCAAAATCTAAGATTCAGTTTGCTATATTCTCATCAGTCGATAATTTTAACATTTTTAACTTGCCGGGACAAGCTCAAGGTTTATTAGAATAAATCAGGTATAATTTCATGAAATTCGCGCCAAGCTACGTGATATTTTTCTTGAGTAATGATTTATTTAGGTACCTTTATTAGGGTGCACTCGCTTTCTTCCAGTAGATTTAGCGTTGTTATATCTTCTTCCTGATCTAGTTTTCTAGCCTCTAAGAAGAGTGCCTTCATGGTCAGATGGAGTGTGGTTAATAATTGATTAGCGAAAACAGCGCTTAATCTTTTGATTTAATTTTAATCAACTGCCCAAGGCATCATTTATTATTGGCATACCTAGTTTTAGTTATAAACATATAACTACTTTGTAGAGCGGCATTGTGACGACAGACCATGGTTTGCGTGCCTTAATAAGCAATCGAATGAGGGTCTTTAATTTATATTACTTGAACTTAATGATTTTCAAAAGTAAGAACGTAAATTCAAATTTTTGATTAGTTCGTTTTGTTCTAATGCCGGTTAAATTGCATAATATTTCTCTTTGAACCTCGTTAGCAACCACAAGGTAATCACGTTCGAGTGAGCAAAGTAACTTGATTACTATTTGAGTTTTTTTCCCTATCTGTCAAATAATCATATCGGCTTTCATTTGAGCGAAATAATTTGTCTAATCATTGTTTTTTTATTTAACTAAGTAAATTGACTTTTAGAAGAGTAGTCAATACTAGTCGTACTGTTTAGCGTAAGCAGTATATAGTACTGGACACAATTTAGTACATTTAACTGAAAAAAAATCACCACTTTATTGTTCTATTTTTCCCTACGGGAGTTATAAAATAAAAAACCAACTTGCTATTTACTGAATTTACCTGTGTTATTTACTTATTCGATTACCTAGGTTGCGGAAAGGAAGATATAAGAAAATAAATATCTTAAATACAGTTGATTTAGTTTATTTACGCTCTATATGTTTAAAATGTTTTGGCTCCATTGACTTGCTATAACTACAGTTTATTATTGACTTTATTATTAATAACCTACTTAGTTTTTTTTGCGTCTCACTTTTCAATTCAAGCAATTCAAGCAATACTTGCTTTCTTGCTTGCCGTTCATTATTAAATTAATTCTTGGTTATTTATTTTATTTTTCACTTGCTCGTACCAGCGAATAACAACTACGATAAGAAGATTCACTCTACGCGGCGGCACGTCAACGGTATGTCTCCTTCCCCGCGCGAAAACTAGCATGATACTGGCATGTGACCTTTGGACCCGGCGCACACTGGTCGAATTTCTAGGAAAGCTGGCCATAATAAGGTTTACCAGAAATAAGATATAAAAGTAATTAAGTATTACACGTTTAATATATCGTGTTCTAGACAAATAATTGTTGAATTTTTTGCTCATCATCTATATTTATATATAGGGAGTATCAATTATCACTGACGATAAAAATCATGTATAAAGATCATTTGTATGTTCTTAAATCGTTCTAAAAAATGATTTTGAAAATTAAGGGCTCCTTCGTGGTAAAAAGGGGTTTTAAATTTTTAATTCGATGATCCAAATTTTGATTTTGCAACGGTTAATTCAGGAGTCTTACGAGCAAAATGAATGTTAAGCGGACGATAGAAACGCGTTGATGAGGGCCTGCAATTTTGCCATACATGTATTTCAGAGTTATCGCTATTTTTAAAAATTAATCTAATAGGGACGAAACTAGTAAAAAATATAGAAGCATCAGTGCAGCTGTTGTTCAAAAACACTTGATTATATACTATCCCAAGGTAATATCAAAGTCATATTTACAAATGAAAACTAAATTATAATTTTTTTTCTGCTGATTCAGCCAAATTATTTATTACCTCTTTTTCTAATAACATCAGTCTTGCATCAGCAATAATGATTCTACCTAAATTTCAGCTTCAGTTTCACTTACTACAATATTATGGGATTAGGGGTGGGCGACAATAATCGGTTATTCGATTGACTTTTAAGATATTACCGATTAATCGACTTATCGATTAATATTTCAAAAAATATCGATAATCGATTATTTCGATTAATCGATTATTCAGTTATTTGCTAAAATATTAAGCGTTTAATCGATTATCCAATATCTTGCCCACCCGTACCGATAAATTTACAACAGATATAGCTTTTAAAATTGCAATTTAATAATGCGTTGCGTTAAGGGTAATTTAAATGACATTTGAAAATACTTTCAGTACAACATATGAAGCAAAAAAAAAACAGAGAAACGTAAATGCTCAAACAAGACAGCAGCAGGGAAAACTGCTCACGTTACAAACTTAGCCAATAAGGGATCATTTCGACGCGCCATTTTCTGATAATCTGGCTTCAGTTGTTGCACAATTAGGTATAACACAACACATAACCTCAACGGAGTGTTCGCACGTTAGCAGTATAGTACATCAGTCTTCATCTTTTTATTATGTATTTGGGCAAAACTATATGATAAAAAGGATCACTCTCCGCGGCGGCATGTCAACAGTGTGTCTCTTTCCCCGCGCGAACACTAGCAGAATATCGGCAGGCCATGATACAAATAAATCAATAAGGCGGCCTTTGACGCGGCGGCCATAGACAGCTCATCCTTTTCTTTTGTCAGATTAATATTCATGCCTAAATTCTATAGTTGAGTCAATATTCGATATAAGATAATATCGCTATTTTTTAGTTGTTTTATATTTCAAAATAGGAATGAAATATACAGTTAATACAGTAAAAATATTGTGCGAAACCTTTAACCAATTTTAAAATCACCCAAAACGCCAAAATTTAATTGAATATTAAAAGATTGGGCAAATTCGAGCAACATTTTCTTCTTGATGTCTTTTGTTAGAATATTAGTATTCGGAAATATGGTGAAATCATTAACACAAAATCAAAATCGTTTCAATATTAGTTATTACATACCTTGAGTATTGTTATCAATAATAACCAATTAAAAACGTTAACAGATTTTTGAAACAGCCAGTTGAATACAAACTTTATCAAAATATTTATTTGGTGATAATAATAAAAAAAAACCATAACGTAAGTTTGACAGGGCGCTGCAAACAATTCACAAGATATCAATTGTGTTATTACAAAGCCAAATAGAGTATTAGAGTGCTATAAATAATTTCGTCATAAATTTGATTAGATATAACGCAAACGAAAATATAGCTTATGGCCAGCTTTTATTTAAATTCAACCTGTGTGCGGCGAAGTTCGCCGAACGTTACCAGGCAACGAAGACGATTCCTTTGTAGCGCTCTCTTGCCATTAAGTGGGCCTTCTTGTCATAGTTAATATTCGCTGCTCGTACTGATTAAATTCGGGCGTTCAAATCAATTTATTTTCGAATTTATTTAAATAATTTTCTTTTGGTAGTTGCGAAGCTTAGGCTAAAACGAGTACCATATTTCAGCATTGGGGTATTTCTTGCATGTACCGTCTACAAGCCCGTGGCGCCTTATAAATAAAAACCCACCCTTACTCTCCGGCATTAGAGCTAGGGCCCATTTGCACGCTTTGAAGAGAACTCGTTCTAGCTTACGCATCTATACTTGCAATTTCACTAGATTTCAATTTTAATTTTTTTGATATTATTCACCCTCGGTCTCTTCTAAGCCGAGGTGAAGGTCTCGCGCCAATTAGAAGAAAGGAAAAGCGTGGCAAAACTTCAACATCAATTGATTATTATGTCACTAAAGAGGAAGGTGCGTGTTCTGAAGTTGAATTTGAATTCACCATTCAGGTCTATTCGCAAAATTATGTTTTAAGAGTCTACAAACTAAGAAAAATATACTACAACTCCCCAAAACTATCCTAAAGGAACTCAAATATTTTGACAAATAGTCAGAGAGTAAACCAGTGGCTCGTCGTTTCTCTTAGCTTGAAATTATTATAATTAAGTATATCATTTTATGGCGGTAGCACTTGTGCTATAAATCAAATTACTTTCAATCAGTCCGCGAGTTGAGGTATAGAATGTACCTGTTAATACATATATGCAAAAAACAGCTCAAATCATTCCCTTTATTGCCAGTTTACATTACGGAAATATCTTCTGAGTCAAACGCTACCGCTTTTCATCGAAATATCGGAGAATCTATTTCCCAAAACTTTCTAGCTAGAAAAGTTTAAATAGCATTCTGGAAAGTATATAAGAGAATATTTCATTATAGAGCAGCAGCATATTTGGGCGAAATTGATTAAAAACTTAATTTTGTAATGCCTTCATTTTCAGAATATTTTCAAGAACAATTTCTTAATTGTGTAATTGATTGATCAGTGACGCAGTTTTGTTAAAATCAACACTTGTACGTGGCTTTTTCTATTATTTTAAGTGCCTGTAGCGCTTTTAGTTTTAGAGTTAGAAAAAACTAAAAGTCGCATTTCCTGAACTATTATAATTTGATATCGGATAAAACAAATGAAGATCGTAAATTTGTTTAAAAATAGCAACTTGTATTTTGTTAAATGGGTTACCGTGTATATGTTTCCTTTATATAGGATAGTCCGTTCACAATTAATTTCGAATGTATCAGGTTTGATATCTCTCTATACAGTGTGACCCAGGTTCGCTTCTCTGTACAGGGATCCCGGCTCCTTTACACCTACAGCAAAGGTTAAATGAGGAAGGTTTTAAAGGAACCTTAGTGCATTCGATAACCGGCTATAGATTGTCGATCGGCCAATTATCTTTCGAAATATCGGCTAAAAACCGAAAATGACGGATTTAGTTTTTCGCCAGTAAATCCGAAACGGTTAATGTGACAGCTGTCAAAATGTGACGTTATTAGGGCACTTTTTTTAGACCAATAAGATAGCGTGTATGACATGTCTCAATCGTCTTTTGTTATCCCGCAAACCGCCCCAACTTTTATTTTTCTTATGTCCGCGATATTGGTTTTTCGATTTTTGGAAAAAGCATCAAATTTCTAGTCTAGCGATGTCTCACAAGTGTACAAAAGATTTGAGTGAGTATCATCGAAATATCACACTTCGTAAAGTTAGATATTAATTTTTTCTAAGGCGGTCATGTTTTATTTGTCAGAAAATTGGGTGTTTATAAGTAACACATTTTTTCCATCCAAGGAGGCTCAGACTGTGACGTTAAATAACTCATAAAATCAAAAATCTGACTGACAAATTGTCGAAACCAGTTGAAAATGACTGGTATTCCCTATTCAAATGAAGAAGAGTTTGACATAATAGTTCAAGCGGTATACCCAGATGTGTAATGTAACCAGTAACGAAAATATATACTGTGGAATAAAGAACTAGCATCAAAGAAGATTGAAATTTCACATTCCTTAAGGTTGGTAGTTTTAATTTAGTTAATGAAATAACAAACCAGAATTTGATATTTATATAATACATACTGCCTATAAGCTATATATTTCTAATGACTCCTTGCACTGCGATCAATACCAAAATGTACACCTTATGGTTAATTTTTTTCTCAGCAAAGAAATATTTTATAATGAAATGATTATAGAGAAAGGTAATGGTTTCAATACTAACTAAATAGAAACAATCATGCGTGTAGAAGGATCCCAATCGCGATTCCACTCCTTTTGTTCATCAGGATGAAAATATAAAATATGTCTCGATACCACGTATTCTTCAATATACCGAAGAACTTCAAAAAGTTTTTAAGAACGTAGTTTTACAATTATTGGTATACCATCTTCAGTTTAATGATAAAACATTATTGGGTGGTCCAGAGGACAACATTGAGACTTTGGGGAACCGTTGAATTGGACGAAAGGACTGTAATCAAAATTATGTTGTGTAAAGTAGAAAATGTCTAGAAACAAGACTCAAAGAACACATAACTCATTTAAAGTGTGCTAGAATAGAAATATCAAATGTTGCGAAGTATGCATTTGAAAACAGTCATAGATAACACTTAAACATTTAAAATTGATTCACAATATATAGTAAGAGATTATTTAGAGGCATACGAAAGTATGACAATTATTAAATAATAATAATAATAATAATAATAATAAAAATAATAATAATAATAATATTAATAATAATAATAATAATAATAATAATAAACATCCTTTATTTCCAAAGACATGTACATGTATGGAGTGCGTCATATGTGTACTATAATAGTTGTACAGTGGTAAAGTTTCAATTTATTTTAAAACACTCCAATTCGAAGTGCATATAAAACGTGTATACATAAAAAAAACAAACAAACAAACAAACAAGGGTTAACCAAAGTCATTTAAAAAACTATCGAGCTCATAATATTCTTTCTCTATTAAGAGACATTTGAGATGCCTTTTAAAAGTAGTCATATTAGGTGCATTCTTTATAGAAATAGGCAGTCTATTAAAAAGCTTTAAACCCAGGTGTTGTGGAAAGTCTTTACTTACATTAAGTCTACACTTTACTGATCGAAATTCATTTCTTTTGCGTGTGAAATTGTCATAGACACTATTATTACAAGCAAATTGGGATTTGTTCTCAAAAATATATTTGATTCCATAAACGAATATGCAAGTCAGTGTAAGTATACCAAGAAATCTAAATTTACCGCGACATGATTCAGTTGGTTTCATGCCCAATATACATCGAACAACCCTTTTTTTTGTTATAAAGATAACTTTGGCGGCACTAGATGCTTCCCAGAAATAGATTCCATAATGCAGCCTGAACTCACATAGGCATTATACACATTAAGCAGCTGCGCTTGAGACAAGACAGTTTTTAAATTTCTCATCATAAAACACAAACTACTAAGCCTGGCACTCAGCACCTCACACTGCCTTCTCCAGTTTAAATTTTCGTCTATAAACAAACCCAAAAAAATTGGTTGTGGCAGAACATGATATTGATTGGTTTTGTGCAGTATGGAACCTCATATTGGTGGTTTTAGAGATGTTCAAACACAGAAAATTGTCCCTAAATCAGTTAAAGAGAACCCCAAGACCAGCATTACAGACCCCCTCGATTTCATAATTTTTTGTTGACACGACAAATGACGAATCGTCCGCAAATAATGCTGCTGTCCAATTAGGATCAGTACTGCGAACTAAGTCAATAATGTAGGTTATAAAAATAAGAAGAGCCCAAGCACTGATCCCTGGGGCACTCTCACATCAACTGTTAACGTGCTTGAATTATAGACACCCTGGATCGGTGAAGCCAGTGACACATACTGTTCCCGCTCAGACAAAAAAGAAGACAACCAAGAAAAGGCCGCCCCCTTACCCCGTATAAATCTAGCTTCTCCATAAGAAGAGGTACATTAAGCCCTGCTAAGATCACAAAAGATCCCAGCAGGACATTGCTTATTCTCAAGGTGCGTTATTAATTTATTATAAAAATATTGTATTGCAGACGAGGTCGTGCGTCCCCGTCTAAATCCAAATTGACATTGGGAATGAATATTTTGAGATTCGAAAAAGCCCTCTAGTCTACTCAAACTCGCGTAATCGAAAATCTTGGAAATGACTGAAATCAGGGCTATCGGCCTATAGTTTTCTGCCAAACAGCAATCTTCCCTTTTATATATCGGTACTATTTTGTTCGTTTTAATTATTTTTGGGAAAAACCCAGCGGTAAATGAAAGGTTAATAAGGTGGGTCAGAATTGGTAACAGAGCTGTCTGTACTTTTCTAATAAGAAATGCAGATACATTGTCAAAACCCGATGACTTTTTGTTATTTAATTTATTTTTACATATAGATGAAAGTTCATGTTCATTTAAAGGGTTTAAATATATGCTATTTAAATTAGGTTGAATTTGCGGCCTATATTCATTATCTCTTTGAATATTATTGATAATATTTAGCGGAGCGTTTTGAAAAAACTTGTTAAAAATGTCGGCGACTTTTTTCGGGTCCTCCTCCATATGATCGTTTATATTAAGTTCTATAGTTTTGGACTTTATGCAATTATTTGTCACCTCCGAAACCACCCTCCAGGCTTCTTTAGTAGGATTATCTCAA
This sequence comes from Pissodes strobi, assembly GCA_016904865.1. NCBI lineage: Eukaryota > Metazoa > Arthropoda > Insecta > Coleoptera > Curculionidae > Pissodes > Pissodes strobi. The sequence goes on along the minus strand of JAEQML010054389.1, from coordinate 25,368 downwards.
TTGTTAATCCTGATTTGATAATATGCACTTCTTGTTGATCCTATTAGTTTGGCATGTTGCCTTTTTTGTTCCTTGTAAAATTTAATGATTTCTGGATATTCATATCTCAGCTTATTCAATTCCTTTAATGCCTGGCTAGATTTCATTATATTTAAATCCACCCACAGCTTTCTACAGTTATTCTTTTTAACAGTTATTTCTTTAGTGGAAAACACACACTAAAACAATGCATAAATGCAGAATGAAAAGCAGCAAATTCCCTATTAACATCCGTTTCCTGGAAGACTGATGCCCTTAATAATATTTAAAAAGGACTCTCTGTTGTTTTCAGAAAAGACCCTCCTTACAATGGTTTGGGGGTTGCATTCTTTAAATCCTTGATCCTGTAAGCCAATTCTTATTACCCTATGATCCGAAAAAATACTTCAGTAATATTACATTTCGCATTTACACAATTTGTGTACGCATGATCAAGTATTCTATTCTCTCTTGTTGGAATATCAACTACATTTATTATATTATATGAGCCCAATATATCACCCAATACTATACAATCATCAGTGTCTCTAATTGGGTCCACATTAAAATCGCCTAATAACATTATTTGCCTTTCAGGCCTGTATACATAATCCATAACTATGATTAAACAGTCACAAAAAAACTTAAAATTGCTGCCAGGTGATCGGTAGCAAGTCAGCACAATAAAATCCCCCTTATTCTGATTAACGATTCGAGCGCCGCACATTTCAAAATCTTTGTCAACACACTGAACCGGCAGTTGAAGAGGTTCGACAGATAAATCCTCGAGACACCAAATACTGACCCCTCCACCCTTGTAGGCTGAGCGACTATAATTTGATATGTTCACAAAATTATTAATATGTAAAAATTATACATTATCAGCACTTGCCCAAGTCTCAGAGAAGCATAATATTTTGGTTTTCTGTGTGTAAAAGCTAGAAAAATAATCCTCCTTTTTTTGATTCAATGCTTGACAATTAACATAAAAAATCTCATACCTTGTATTCTTGGTTTTTACCCTTTTTGCTCGAACGGTTTCCTCTTCTGAAAAAACCTAGCAATATAGGCTCCTGCAGGCCATTTTTCTGTATCCATAGCTGCTTCGTAGTTGGTTGAATCCACAATTATCTTAAAAGAACTTTAGTGTTCAGGAAGCTTGCAGTTTAAGACACTACATTCCGCTTCGGGAAAATAATTGCGCACGTACTTTTCGCTTATTTGTTTTGGTGGTTTACCGTCACGAGACAGCGATGCATTTTCATGGTATAAATTTGATCCACGCATCAAAATTGTGCTACGGGTCACACGTTCTGAGTTGATTTGCTGTGTTGCCTGATTGAATGGCTCGTTATTACTTGAATGTGGGTTTTCCCCTAGCGTTGTATTGTTCTTCAACTCGTTTTTTTCTTGGAGAAGCTTGATTATTGCTTCCTTGTCTTTAATTATAACACACCTATCTATAATTATATTGTTCTTCTCCTTAAGGAGTGCCTTAAAAAACGAAATTTGCTTGCGCAGTCTCCCAAGTTCGGAGTCACCATGCTCGCTAATGGCGTCTTCAAAATTGTCATCATTTTCGTCGCAACATTTCACTAAATCGTCAATTACTTGGAGGTTTCTTTTATCACAGCAGTGTTTGTGTACTTCGGATTCACAATTAATGCACTTTACGATATTTGTTTTCGCACTTTTGTTACAAAACTTACAATTTTTCTTAAGAGACATTTTTAATACATGTAGTTAATACAACGTTGCCGATACGCAAGAATAGTAGTAAAAAAAGATAGAGGGTTCATTCCATATAGTCCATTGGATGATCGATCGAGCGTGACTAATAGAATCCCAGGATTGTTTCATTTTGGGTTCGCTTCATTAAGCAAACTGTTAGTATAAATAAAATTAGGTAGAATGTAAGTTTACTTTTAATAATCTCCTGATATTGTTAACATGGTTAGCGAAATGCGCGTCGAATAGAAAAAGTCCGGTTCGGTTTTGTGGTTAAAACTCTGCTCTGGTGCATTTTACCGAAAGTTCCAAACCCCAACATAGTTGAAATAATTTGGATGGGCCCTTACTCTAAGATAAAGATATCCATCCATCAAATTTTTCAGATAAGTTCCCTGCAGAATTTTGCTAGAGGTTTTTAAAATGTATATTAATTTTGAGTTAATTCCTTTTATATTCAGCAAACAGTAAAAAAACAACCATTTGCCATGTTTTTCTCGCGCTGTAAGAAAGTTAATCGATAACATAAATTCCAACATTGGTTAAATTATATTCCGTTATCACATGTGGTTCACCACTTTCTAAGTCTATTTAATTTTTATCATCGTCGTGACAGGTGGTAGTCGAAAGAAAGTTTTTATTCCACTTACACACTAAAATATACAATTGTCGACAAATCGAAACAAGCTAGATCCGATTGGTCGAATATTTCTTTTGCACAAATCCCTAAAATAATTCTCTTTTATTAGCGCAACTGGTTCCTATAGTTGTAAGGCTGACATGTTGCACGATAATTCGACACTGGTAAACCATCTATCGTTTCACTTTGATTCCAACTGCAAATTAGTTTTCACATGCACAGCTCAATATCCTTTCCACTATTGCTTTGGGTAAATGGTCCATCCAGCTGGGTTCCAACGTTAACCTCAAGGTTGTAGGTATATTTTATTTTCGCATCTCAGAGCGGCTAACTTCCAATTTCGAATTTGCTTGGCTTTAGGGGCATGTATTGACGATTAGATTATTCTAATTTCTCGTCCACAGTCACCTTCTATGTTAAAGTGTAATTTGACTTACAACTTTTACAAACTTCTCAACCAGTTCTCTATTTGAAGCCAATTTACCTTGTTTGAGCCTTGGTTCACTTATCTCAATGCCATCAAATCGAATTTATTCAGTTTAATGTTGTTGCATTTGTAGCTGCGTAAAAACAGAATAACATGCATGATACGTAAAGAATTGCTTCCAGACTTCTGTAGGTTCTTTGAAATCATGTAAAGGTTGGCTCACCATGGGCAACTCATTCGCAGTATATTTTTATTTTTAATTCTTGTCAATGAAGATGCGAGTTTTCTTCAAATGATCTTCTTATCTTTTCCAACAAAATGCAGTCCAACATTTGCTACTACATTATCGTCAGATCCGAATCAGGCCTACGCTGTCACGCAATCATTCTCGTCCGGGTCAGCCACATCGTCAAAAACTGGCACGGTTTCTTCTACGTCTAACATTGCATGCATTAGCTTCTGTGGCCTCATTTGTTCCTCGTCATAATCTACCATTTTTTTTTCTTGTAAAATCAAAACACTGATTCGTTATGGTACATCAAATTTGTATGTTGCACTTGACAAATTTAATCTAGATAACAAGTAAAATGGCTTACCTCTTTCGGAATCAGTATAAAAGGATATTTGCAAGAAGCAGAGTTCAACAAAACGTGCAACAACATTCAATCTACAATGTGAAACTTAAGAAAAAAATCTAAGGTTAACATTTTCTGATAGCTTTGCATTACTCATTTGTTTGTTATGCTTTAAAATCCTAGCGGTTTATAAAAATTCTTACAACTTTGGTAATTTAAAGTTATTTCTAACTCTAGAAATAAAAGCGCGAAGAGTGCTCCAAAAGGTATAATAAAACTCTGTACGTACATAGTGAACTTAACATATGCGACGTCATTTTTTGTTTACTGTTACTAATACTCTTAAGAAATGCTATCAATTCTTCTAGTTAAAGTTAGTTACCGAAAATTTTCTAAAGTAGTCAGTAGTTTAAATGTTAACACTGCACTTAGTTTAATGAATTATTGAGAATTTTGCATAGCCAGGCTGTTTTGAATCTTCTAAGCCTTGCCAATTTAAATACTAAATTTGTTTGGGACTGTCATCAATCTCACAATCATTTTGGGCAGAACAACCGAATTTCTATGCTGGTAGTATAATAGCCATCCACTTAGCTAAGATGTTATTCTCTGAATCAGAACCCATTTGTTAAATATCGATGCAATGAATCAAATTAGGAAACTGAAACTTGAGATCGAGTAATGGGTATAGAAATGCTAGGCGCTATTTTTAAATAAAACTTTAAAAGGGCCATTTCCCTTACTTACTTCAACATTTTGAAGCTTTAAGCGTCGCGCAGACCAGAGCGGAGGCACGCGCGGTGGCGGTTGCGGTAAAATAATGTACGTGTATTTGCTAGATCGCTTCTGTTTGCGGTCTTTAATTAACTTACGCGCACAGTATTTTACCGCCACCGCCACCGCGACCACCGCCGCGCCCGCCACCGCTCTAGTTTGCGCGACGCTTTAAGCGAGTACTTTATAATCCTAGAATACAAAGTCAGCACCATGACTCAATGCAATATGCAGCGGCATTTTAAATGTTATTAAATAATGTAAAAATCTTAGGCATTCAGTTCAAAATATGCTGGAAAGTCCTGTACTTCTTGACACATAAATAGTCTGTCTAAGCGTTCTCGATGAATATTTTCAAATACGGTGGTCAGTGGCGGCTCGTGAAGTTTTAAATAGGTTGTGCGCAATTTATGTAGGTTTTTGTCATACGCATAGGGGATGCCCGCTGCAGGCGCCGCCGGAAGTCTACCCGCCGAAGGGGGTGCCACGTCCATTTTTTACCCAAAACTCGTTAAAATCATTTAACAACATGAATTCGGCGCCCTCTTGAATGGTAATTGTTGCGCACTAAAAGAAATTAATAAGCAGGTGCTTATCGATTCCAGAAGAGTAAGCCATTAAAACAGTTTATTGTAACTACAAATCAATAAAGTTCAAAAAAAAATCGGGAGACGTTCGAAAACGTTAAAAAATATATCGGTTTGATGGCAAAAAGTGTTATTGTACATCTTTTGGTCGATGGTTAGCTCTTCGACTTTGCCGTTTCCTAGCTTTAAAGTGAAATTCCATTCGCCACAAGATTTCGGGGGTTAAAATGGCTGGTGAAAGACCGACCATCCTTTTTCTTGGCATATGTTTGGTCTAATTTTAAAACCGGCATCGGTCGCCCAAACCTCTTTACTTCAATCTTTTTATTCAGATCCAATAAAGAAAAGTTATTTTTAATAATATTGTCAACTGAATTTATGCCCCCACAGCAATTGTCAGAACCCGAACTACTAGCCATGACAGTAGAATAATAGTATATAAATAAAAATATAAAACACTAAACAATATTACGTACACTAAACTCACGAGTTTATATGCAGCTAATTAACAAGCGTCAACGAACCGAACAAAACAAAAATAAATTCACGGCTCGTCTGGAGTATAATACAGAATAATACTTATAATAAATAGTAGTATGTAGGTAATATTCGCTCTAAAAAACGATTTACCTCCCACTTTTTCCACACAAGCTGAATTTTTCAGGACCTGTTGCATCAGCCGTAGCTTGAAGGCAAACAGGCTGGACATATTTAATTAGGGCGTAAACCCATGACGTCTCTCATTGTTTATTGTGATACCTTTGTTAGTTTATAAGCAAAAAAATATGGGATTCACTCTATTACCTTGTCAAGACATAAGCGAAACTTTTATAAAGAATATTTTTTTTTTATTTAGGCCTTCCCTTTTGTTAATTGAGTGTTATATTTAAAAATAACTATTTTTTAAATAGGTAAATTTTTGCACAGTTGAAACCGAGATATTTACATTTAAATTTATTTTCGGCCATATGGGCTAATGCAAATGATTTTTTTGAATGATTATCAAAAAATACTTCCTACAAAGACCTTATTGTGCATTGGACAAAAAAAATAAGTATTTTTTCCTCTATACGATGGTACCAATATCTCGATTTTTGATGATAGTGTCCCTTTGTGGAGTCTAATTTTGTATTACTTCCGGAATAAGGGTTATCTTATCATGTACTTTCATCCCTGAAAAAATCAGCTTGTGACATCATCCTATATACGCAAGAATTGCAAATTATCACTAAATTAAGCTACAAAGTGCGGATCTAAATAGCGCACGGATCAGCCTTGACTTCTCGTGATTTTACGAACATTCCCGACCGTTTTGCATGACGAAAATACATTCAACAAGAGCGCCGAACACTAGCGCACGGCAGATTAGACTAGTTGTGGTTACGGACGGAGGCCGCCGTTGGACGCTCTGCGTTTTGATCGTCGCCGTCGTGCCTCGATTTCGCTCTTATAAATAATGTATTCTGCGACCAGTGGAGATTCAAAAATATGTAAATTGGCAAATTATAGCTAGTTTATGTTAAATTGTATGTAGGAAAGATTTTATTTTTCCGTTTACTTTCGCAGGCAGTGCGCGCGCACGGGCGCACTTATTGAGAAGCCGCCCCTGCGTGTTAATATATCGGCACACGTTTGTTATCTTTCTTTAATGTAAAATTAGAATAGAAGGAGAATGTTAGGTGTTTCAGTTTTAAACAGTGTCTGTAAATTGGCCAATTCTCGGTCCTTAGAAGAAAAAACAGTAGACATTTTTATTTATGGCGGAACCTGTAATTTTCACGAGACGGAAAGAATTTTCAATGGTTTTTCAGATGGCCCTATTTGAAGAAAATATCTTAGGGAAGTTGTAACTAAATTTGCAGGAAGAAATAGCGTGAATGACAGAAAGCCACCAAATCGCTCACATACCCCGGAAGAAAAACAAATTGATATTATTGGTGAAATTGTAGTCAATCCCTAATAATATATTTCCTATTTTTTCCTCTTAAAGTTAGCGAGCAAGTGAAGATTTTAATTGGAAAAGCTCCGCCGGTGTTCTACGGGGTTGTTAGGCACGCTTATCAAACAAAGAGACTCAATCTTAACTTAACAAGAAAACACAATCTAAATACGGATCAATATATTAACCTCCAGGTTCCTTTTCCTCGACAGCAACAATTTTACAGTGAAATCTTTGGCTATTTAAACGCAAAGGAATGTCAAATGATTATTACAGTAATTAATAATAATGGTAGAATGTGAGGATTGTGCGGATACCAATTATGTTGTTAACTCGATACTGTATGCCTTACAACTAAAAAATGCTCTAAACGCTCTAATCCAAAGTGATCAGTTTGGTTTACCTATGCTTATTACATATATTATGTATGCGTGCGCTAGTAGCTGCACCAATAATTATAAATGAAGGAATAATAATATGTAGTGATAAACGGTCACAGTAGTAATTAAATCAATTGACCCGAATAATGAATAAAATTATTGAAGACTATCTTAAAGCTTGGCTGTCAATGTTTGATTTATATTTAAATGTTACAAACAATTATTGAACGGCAGGAGAAATAGATGATTTAACCAAACTTGGTTCTTTTAGGGCACAATTTATAGTGAAAAATTCAAAATAATTAGACACAAAAAAAGAAAATAATAATAAAGTCACTTTAAAATAAAAAATCAGACATGATAAAAAGGAGTAGGTAACTCATGGAATGCAATTGAAATGGTGGTCAATCTAAAAAAGAGTTTAGCACAAATAAGGCAATTATATCATTAAATTAGACAAAAAAAAACTTTTCTAATAATTACCTCGCTTGTCTCGGAGGGTGGCTAGAGAGTCGACGGCCGCGGTTTTGTCAGATGAGCTCGGAAGCCTTTCGAAATAATGGAAAAGAGCCATTAGCATCATGGCGTCCACGTGTTTCACATGCAATAGAAATAATGAACTCCAGAAAACGCTTACGAATATCCCATTAACTTGGTAGTGTCGAGCACCGTTAAGGGACTCGCTCAAAGATCTCTGGAAGGGTAGTATTAGCACAATACAGAAAGTTGTGTCCACTAAGACTGCACTAAGCAAAATGCTTTTCTTCTCACCAAAGGGTATTTCTAGAAGAACGATATCATCGGTTTCAGTCAATTTGCCTTTTTCCACATCCACGAAATTAGAGAACTAACGTCAGATCAGAGAAAAAAGCTAGGGCCTTGAAACGCTTCACAAATGAATACTCGAAATGATTCTAAAATAATAAGCGTCTTAGTTTTTATTTATTCTAGTCGTAAAACGACAGCGGAAGTTACAATTAATGAGCTGAAATTAAAATTTTCAAGAAATGCTAGGAAATACTCCTACGAAAATGATAAATCTTTAAAAATCAGAATAGAAAGCAACAATTACAGAATGATAGCCAATTCCTACGAAATAACCGAATATTGCAGCATGCCGCGTGTAAAAATAAAACATAAGTCCCAAAAAGTTCTCAGGAATGATAAGCCGGTGGCTGGAATTAAACAACTGCGGGTCCCAAAAAGTTATGAAATATTTAAACAGAAAATAAAATATGAATTTGAAGGATCTAATGAGACTTTACAGAGGGCTTTTTAACACAATTCTTAAAAATATAGACCGGTTTGCTGGCTGTTCTACGGTAACGGTAATGTAATATAAATTAAGCAAAGCTATGCTAATAAAATAATATCATATTTTAGTAATTTGATCAAACCTAAGCGATCTGTGGTTTGCTTATCAACTAAAATAAATATAGACACAAAGTGCCTGAGGGCTACATAAGAGAAAGGGATTATCAAAATAGCTACTCAAGGCCACAGCAGTGTTATAAAAGCTAGTACAAAAATATCATTAACCTATATGTAGAATAAAGTTAATTTACATTAATAAATACGGCAACCTTAAGTTTATTGACAGCAAATCGAATCAGTAAATTTAGAATTAATTAACCGAAGAGTATTGACCTGTTTTCAATAATTCTTACCGCAAAATACAGCATCTTTTCTTGCCAAATGCAGCATATAAAATGAAATTTAAAAATACTTTACACTGGCTAAATCAGACTGTCACAATCCGAATCGTATACGAGATCAGGTAACCGAAGATGACCCAGGTAGAAGAGTAGAATATTGCGAAATAACGACGGAAAGAATCCTGAAAGGCCCTATCTAGCTCCATAGCCTGTTCTTTTAAATGAACAGTTCTAAGACGAAATCGTCGGTATTAGAGGGACACAAACTGGCATGTTTTTCGGAAGACTCATAACCAGTATCCAAAAATTGATGTTTCGGCTCGTATGTTAGGAAAGCACATCATAGGATTTGATAAAACCTAATAGGAGAATTGTATTTGGATATTCTGGAAAGGCATCGATCATTAAGGAATAACCAAATACGCTCGATGCGGAAATTATATTCTCTATTATTCGAGAAGCGTGTATTACTATTTAGACGGTAATTTCCATGATCGTTGATTTTGTCGTCGGGGTTCTTTGGAGTGAGTGGCTCGGCCACTTGATCTAAAGCCGTTAGACTTCTTTTTATAGGTTATTTGAAACAAAAGGTGCTTCTGCATTTACATCAAAGAATATCAAGCTTTGCCAAAATTGTGAAATCACTGTATTTGAAAACGTTCGTAGAGAAATCCCAGACAGACTTCTTAGCCAAGAAATACAGCGCCTTCATTTCAATATCTTTTCAAGGTTATTTTTTTATTTATCAACTTCACGCATGAAGGTAGCATTCGTGTAATCATTGTGCGATCCCAAGTTTTGATTGCCTAACTTGATTTATTTAAAAATTAATGAGAGATGGGGATGTCGGGTATCACGTTATAGTCCGATGGGATTTAACACCTTCGAAATATAACATATTTTCAGGAGTCAAAGAAGAGGCTCAACCATATTGAATCTATAATCTAGGGCTTAAGAAATTATATAAAAATTCAACTGGTGATAAGAGTTCACAAATGATGAGCAATATATTAAATAAAGAATGGCCGAATGCAGGCATGAGCCATCAAATATATAGACCGGAACAAACGTCATATATTGTTAGGCGGGACAATTCTACGCTTTCAAAGTTTAATGCTGCAAAAAAAAACACTTTTATATAGAAGGTAAAGTTTATAGGAAACTATTGCGGGTTACTGAAGTAGTTTAAAATTGAAGATCGAATTTACGAAACAACAGCCGTTTACTATATTCCCCTATGGTGTTATAGTAAATATTTCAAAACTTTTAAGATGGTTATATCGGAAAACTTTAGTAGAACTATTTTTAAAGATTTTTGTGGACGAAATAAGTGCTTATTCCGCTGCAGTTAAATTGATAGAGTTTGAACTGAATAGATTTATAAAAATAGTTGTTAATATGGGTTGGGCAGCGATATCTTAATTATAATAATAATAATAATACTTTAATCATCAAAGACATTTGAGAAAATGTATAGACATCGTCAGTATAAAAAAAATAATAAAGCTATGTTACAAATAAATAACCATTAACATTAAACAATCAACGATTATTAATTATTAATAAATTCATCGAGAGAATATATAGATTTAGAAACTAGCAATTGCTTCAACCTCTGCTTAAATATGTTAACATTTGAACAAACCTTAAGATTAATTGGAAGTGAATTAAATAATGTAACGCACAAACAGCGCAATGAATTTTTCGTTACATTTAACTTACAATGTGCTGTCATAATGTCATTCTTTCGACGAGTATCATATGAATGAAACATTGAGGTCGTTTTATACATTGGCCTATTAACAAAAACGTTTACACACATCCAATATATAAATAATGAATGAACTGTCAGTACTTTAAATTTTACAAACAAATTTCTACAGGAGCAGGTAGGGGAGACACCCGCAATGACCCTAATAATTTTCTTCTGCGCAATAAATACATCTGAGGCCATAGAAGATGCGCCCCAGAAACAAATGCCATACGCTAGACGACTACCCGCCTGGGCATAATAAAGGGACAATAATTGCTCAATATTAAGTACATGGCGCAAGATTCTCACCTGATAACACACTTGATTAAGCCTTCCACATAAGGCTTCACAGTGCGGTCGCCAGGATAGAAAACCATCAATCCTTACTCCCAAAAAAACTGCCGAACTACCAGTCGAAATATTCTCACTATTTATATTTAATGATGGAGGGTCAACCAAAAGTCTTTGAGGCATTCTAAATATTAATGCTTGTGTTTTTTTCTGCATTTAGATGTAACTCATTGATATTGAAAAATTTAAATAATTTATCCAAGGTATCGTTACACTTTTCCATAAGTTGCTCCTGAGATTTACCAGAAACCAAGACAGTAGTGTCGTCTGCATACATCGTTAAATGAAAATCGGCAGCTATGCTAATTATGTTATTAACGTATATTATAAATAAAAGGGGTCCTAAAACTGACACACCCGAACGAACAGTCTTATATGATGAACTTGCACTTTGTCTACTATTACTAGACAAATAGTCAAGAGAAACATACTGAACTCTGTCACTCAAGAATGAATTCAGCCAACACAGCGGTTTACCCTGGATCCCATAGTCTTCCAATTTGGACAGTAATAAATTATCATAGAATTCCTGAATGGCAGTATTTGTAGATTTTCCAGGTAAGAAACCATGCTGATTATCATTAATTAAATTAAATTTTAATAAAAACTTAAAACATCGAACTAGGAAAGCATATTCAAAAATTTTCGAAAATGAAGACGACACCACCACCGGTCTATAGTTCTTCATCAATTCAGGATCACCTTTCTTAAAGATAGGAACAATTTTTCCTACTTTCAGCCGACTAGGGAATTGACCGACAGGAAAACTAAGATTTATTAAGAAGGCTAATGGCTTACTCAAAGCGGGATTTCATCAAAACCAGTTGACCATTTATTTTTTATTCTAGACCTAATTAAATGTTCAACCTCGTCTTCTGTAACGGGCTTCAGAAAGAAACTATTATAGTTCTTTTTAATAAAATTAGAAAAATCGTGAGTTGATAGATTATTTCTCTCAATTGACTGAACAATCTTCAGTGGCTCATTAATAAAAAAATCATTAAAAGTTTCACAAATTATATCATAGTCTTTTACTTGTTTATTGTCTACGTTAAGAACTATATTATTAGTTTTATTGGAGACCTTACCAGTCAAGAGAGAAACAATACCCCAAGCCATTCTCCCAGGATTCTCCGAAGAAAAAATTTTGTTCTGAAAATACTCCCTCTTCGTAGTTTTCACCAGCTTATGATGTTGTGTCTTAGCAGCGTTATATGTGGATTTAATTTCTGGATAGTGCTTACATAAAAAAAAATAAATCCTTCAGATTTGCACTAGACTTTTCACAGAATCATCAACCCATTGCTTATCATTAGGTCTTCCCCCCAGACGGACTTTGACGGGAAAATTTTAATTAAAAATATTCATAAAATGATCAAAAAAAAAGTTAAAAGATTTATCCACTTCGTTCAAAGTATACAAATCACTCCAGTCCACATTACTCAATTCGGACTGAAAGTTTTCCATGGCTGTATCAGAAAATTTCCTAGACTGATGATTTTCCCGAAAAAATCCTACATTCAGAAAGAATTGAACGGTGATCAGAAAAGGTATTATCTATTACTACATTAAAATTCGATTTACCGGTAACATTTGTAAAAATATTATCTATTGTTTTAAACGTAAAAGGCGCCTGAATTCTAGTAGGCCATTTAACAATTGGCCTTAAGTTAAAATTAGACAGAATATACATAAGCTTTGTAAAATTGCGATCATTGCCGTTTCTTTGCGAGTCTATATTCAAATCACCACAGAGATAAATAGAAATTTGCGGTCTGTATATATTCTCAAGAGCATTCAAAAATATATTCATGTCTCCATCTAGAGACCTATAGCAATTGAGGAGAATAACTTTTTTTCAACTCACGTTAAATTGCACAGCACATACCTCAAATGAAAACTCGCAACAACACTGAGTCAAGTCAATTACCTTAAAATTAATACCATGTCTAACCCAGGTGCATACCCCACCTCTTCTAGCAACATTAAGACAATAAAAACTACCAAGCCTAAAATTAAGAATATGAAACAACTCAATAGAGTCCCTAACGGCCCACGTCTCTTGCAGACACACAATGTCTATGTCATATTCGGTTAAGTACTCTATATCTATACTATTCAGCTTATCATGGGTAAGACCCTGAATGTTAATCGATATAAAATTGTACCTTACTTCTTAATTGCGCCACACCTGTAACCTATCTCCTAAAATCGAAGTGAAATTCTTATTATTATAGAGCTAATAATTCTCCTTGATAACCAAAAATTCAACTAGATTAGGAAACCGCAAATGGATGCATGCGTCTTTTTAATAATTTTCAATCTTCATTTAGTTCTTTATTTATTTTGTACATAATTGGACTTTTTGAATTAATTCTTTGAAAAATTATTTGAAATTATTTTATTATTTTTTCATCAACTTTAATAAATCGAAAATCCACACTGGATATCAGAAGCGCATACGCAGCGTGGTCAAAAAGTTAATGTATGGACAGGTATAGAATTTTGGCTCCATTTTTTTTAACCTTTTGGCCGAATGCTACCTAGACTACCTAACGTTCGAACCGATACCTGCGCTAGCTCAGATTTTTCCTCATAGAATAGATATAGAACAGATCATGATGAAAGAATTTGGTTCCAACAAGATGGCGCTTCTCCACATTTTGGTATTAATGTTCGCAGGTACTTAGATCAAATGTTTCCAAATCGTTGGATTGGGAGACGCGGTACAATTGACGGTCCCTGACTGGAAAATATTCCACACGTATTATAATAATAAAAATATAAATAATATGGAGCAATTTTTGTACATTATCTTTTGTTGTGTGCTATTTAAAAATATATGCCTTCGATCTGTCACTCGTTTCCGCAACACCCTGGATATATGAGGATCAATATTGCAAATGTTTTACATGAATTCCTGCAACTTTTGGCTTTAACATCCTTACTTAGTGCAAAGACCAAAAAGTTAAAAGGGGGTAGCATTATACGCAATCACCTTCTACACGTTTTTCAACCACTCATCTCAAATTGGTTTAGTTGGTTATTGTGCTGGTTCCCTCAATTCCACTAATAAAAACAAAGTTTAATACACAAAAAGGGTCAGAATATTTTTGGGTAATTTTGCATTTATGAAAGTGTATGAAGGCCTAAAAACCTGCCTTAGCGAAACAAACGATTTAGCTGTATAACGTCGTTAGAATATATTTTAGAAAATACAATTTTCTTTCCCCGACACTAAACGCCATAAAACGAATTTTGTCTTAAATTATCCTTCTCAAAGTGTTCTTTTTTATAATCATGAGGTCCTATTAGGGAAAATAACATTTTTAGATGATAGTATATTTTAGCCTTATTATTATTCTATTTGGAAAAGTAAAAGTGAAGCAGGTCAGAAGTTTTAAAGATGTAAAAGAAACTTTGCGCGATTTTTGAGAGCAGTAAATGCTTCTTAATTGATTGGACTACCAAATACATACTGGCAGGATTTTTCATAGTCAACAGCTGTTTACATTTTTCTATTAATAATTTTTGTTTCAATGATTACACCAACTTTACAGTTTTATAATTTAAGATAGAGTGTTTGCATACATTTTATAAGCAAGCTAAACAAAAAATTATTTAGTTTATTGCTAATGCACTAAAATAGAGTTTTATCCACAATACCGAACATCCCATTACCGCCTACGTATGATAGACCGGTACGCAAACGACCATGATGAAGTTTAAATGACACAGTCCAAAGGCGCTCGAGAGACTGACTGGTTTGCTGCCCCCCTACCTCTTTTTGAAGCATGGAGGTTTACACAGTTACTAAAAGGTTTCGTTCATCTAAGGGACAATAATGGCCGGAGGGAACACATCAAAATTTGGAGAGGAATGCGGCTGAAGGATGCTCGAAAACTCTTAATGAGGACGGATAATATCATATTCTAACGTTCGGTTAATTAAATCGTCTGGTACACTGACAGTACCAAAACGAATAGTGGTATTGGAGTGGGGGTGACGGAGAAACCGTAGAAAAGAGACTTGTTTCGGCATTGAGATTTATGCAACCGTGTAACAGGTTCCAGGTTGAGATGTATAGAATCCTCAATGTGGTTATGAAAACTTGCTACAAGTCCTCATATTTTCTTGGACTGCAGAGCTGCTCTGTCGGCCCCTAAGCCTGACAGAGTTCATTCTGCGCTGTTGTTTGAGAGAGAGTTGGGGTTTTGTCAGAGCATAATCATCATCATCATCATCATCATTAATCGACCAATCGCGTCCACTGCTGGACATAGGTCTCCCGTAACCTTCTCCATCCTTGCCGATCCTGTGCTGCCTCTATCCAGTTTGTCTTTATCCTTTTAATGTCGTCGGTCCATCTGGTTGGTGGACGGCCTCTACTTCTGTATGCGTCTTGGCGCGGTCTCCACTCAAGTATCCTCTTTGTCCAGCGATTGTCCGAAATTCGCGCCACATGACCGGCCCAGTTCCATTTTAAGGTTGTTATACGGGTAACCGCGTTCGTCACTCCAGATCTCTCCCTTAATGTTATATTTGGGATCCTGTCTCTTAGCGATATCCCTAACATCGACTCTCCATTTTTCTCTGTGCGATACTATTTGTAGTGTTCTTTGTGAGGGTAAGTGTTTCAGCCCCGTATGTAAACACAGGCAACACGCACTGATCGAATACTTTTCTTTTTGCATATTGGAATGTCTGACTTAAAGATATTGCGCAGCTTTCCAAAGGGCGCCCATGTTAGGCCTATTCTTCTTATAACAGCCACCAAGTGGCTGTGATAAGAGAGATGCACTTGGGAAGCTGCGTGCTAAACAAAAATGACATGAAAAATATCCAGCAGAGGGAGTTGTGAACTTTTGTTAGACAGGCCGAGCTACCGGGCTGGATTGGTATGAGAATGGAAATTGAGCTGTCAAAAAGCTACATCATATGACAGAAAACTATATAATTGAAAAACACAAATGGTGGTTTATTTTTAATATTTTATTTGATAATGCAAAAGAACTTCGGCATAATGCTGTTTGTGATTTTTAGTCCTGTATTCTAAAGGTTTCTGTTTGTTGCATGTTAACCTGTTGTCATATGACTTCCATTGTGCATGTGATGTCTAGATCTCCGGCAATAATTTCTCTGCATCGTCTGTATTAATATTTTTGTGCTTTTTTTAAGAGTAATTTATAAAATATGTTTCTTATATGTGGACTGTTATCTCTCCCGATTGCTAAATTTGTTTGTTCCCATTTTAGTTCTTATTTGATCTCGAATACGTTTTGTAGTCGGTTGTTTGAAGTCTTCATTTGATGTTGGTCTTCCACGTATTCTTGATATACTGTTGCTTATCTGTTGTTTGCGTGAATCGAGGTTGTTCTTAATCGTTTGTATGTACTAAGTCTGTTTCTTCACTATTTTCTAGGTTCTTTTGAAACACTTCTTTGCTATTCTGTATTTCGTGAGCTGTTACTTTATTGTTTTTAGCATTAAGTGCTTTTAGTCTATCAATCTTTGTTCTATCACAGCCTCCACAAGATTGAGACATTTTAAACTGAAAAGGCTTTGTAGTTTCGAGCAACATCCCGTTATTATATTCGTAAGTTTTATTGACAGGTAATAATATTGCATGGCAGTGCGATTCTAATTATCATTTCACGTCTAGCCTTGGTGGTATCGGTTCTCCTGACAATATGGGGTCCTCTTCTTTTGGTCACTGGTTCTGTTCCTGGACACCCTTGTTCTTCATGCCGCTCGTCCTAAATTGTTTAATGATTGTTTCATCGATTTCTTTAATTTGTAAGTAGTTCAAAATATTCCGCTTCGAGATTGTCAATCACTAGTAAATAAACTGTCTTGGTATGCTTCCTTTTATTTATTACTAGCTGACCCGGCGAACTTCGTACCGCCTAACAGTCAATGAATGTGTTGTTAACTATTAGCTAAACTTAATTTGGGATTTTAAGTTCAATAGTATATTAGGATAATATATATAAACAAAATAAAAATTCAATTAAAGTAGATGAAAAGATCTGGAATGATTGAGACCAATCGATTTGACAGTCGTTGTCATTAATTCTCTATATTTTCGTTCACATTTCGATTCAAGTATTTTATATTTATTTCACTATTTTCCGTTGAATTTCTATTCTATAATGTGTAGTATGTCACTGACTTGCAGTGGACATCGATTTTTACAAAAAAGCTATAAGCATGCGTGACTTGAGTTGTCAATTGCGGAAGATGGCGGAGTTCCAAACTTAGTTTATTTAAAAACTAATTTTCTGCATAATTTTCTGATATTTTAATAGTTATTCTGCTATTCGGGGTGGAGACAAATGTAACAAATCAAAGATCATAAAAATCGGTTCAGCCTTTTTTGCGTTATAATTGGTTTAACTAATCCGACTTTTTTAATACATCCGATTTCCGTTTTAAGGCTGAGACAAATCCTAAAAATCCTAGATCATAAAAATCGGTTCAGCCGTTCTTGGTGTAACTAACCCGACCATGCTTTATATAGTGTGTCCAAAAAGTATGCAACATATGGGAAATTTCTTTATTATTAGTTTCTCAGGAAATTAAAAGTTTCTCAGAAAATTCCTGATAAAAGTCGATGCCTGAAAAAAAACTAATTTTGACAATGCTAAATTGAGGATAAATTAGACAGGGTACTTAAAAAATACAATAATTAAGGTTAAAAAAAAAATAATGTGGGAGTATCGCTTCTGCAGAAATAATAAAGTTCCTATTAACGCAAAAATAAAAGTCCCAATAGCATTTTTTTCCAGAAGTAAACTGATGCGGAGAAAATTCATGACAATTATTGAAAAAATGTCGAAAAACCCCTCTTTTTCTTAATTTTGTTCTTAATTTTTTCAGCAACAATTTAATAGGAACTTTTTTTTCAGTTGAAGGTTTTTCAATATACCATTTTTTTAAAAAATCTTATTGTTTGTGCTTTTTAGGGACCCTGTATAACTTATCCTTAATTTAGCATTGTAAAAATTACTATTTTTTAAGGATCAATTTTTATAAAGAATAACATTTTCTGAGAAACCTATAATATAGAAATTTTCCGTAGGTTGCGTAGTTTTTGGACACACTGTATATTTCCAATTTCCGATATTTTAATAGATATTCTGCAACTCTGGGCGGAGACGAATCCAATAAATCAAAGATCATAAAAATCGGTTGAATAATTGTGATTGATGAACAACAAAGTATCTAAATTTTTATCTTTATGCAGGTTTCTTTTCTTCGTCATGATATCACCAGAATCTATAGATATCTTAAACTGTGATATCTCCTGCCTTGGAAAAAATTGTTTCGACTATCGATAGCTCTTTATAACTATCTATCGATTGTTCCGATAGTTAATTTACAATCGATGTTTAAGCAACACGAAGTACGGATGACTGATCGACCGAATTATCTGGAATGATTGCTACCAATCGAGTTGACAGTTGTTGTCATTTATTCTCTATAATTTTTTATATTTCGATTCAAGTATTTTCTATGTATTTCAGTATCTTTCTAGATTTGAATATGATACCTTCCCACTATTTCCCGTTGAATTCCTATCCTATAATGTGCAGTTTGTCATTGATTTGCAGTGGACATCATATATTACTAAAAAACTATAATCGTGCGTGACATGAGCTATCAATTACGGAAGATGACGGAGTTCTAAGCCTAATCTATAACTAATTTTTTGTATAATATTTTATCCGAGAATTTTCCCATATTTTAATAGTTATTCTGCTATTCGGGGCGGAGACAAATCCAATAAACCAAAGATCATAAAAATCGGTTCAGCCGTTCTTGAGTTATAAATGGTGTAACTAACACGACTTTGTTTTATATATATAGATTGTCGGTTTGGCTTTCAAAAATGCCTTCTTTACTATTCGCGTCTCCCTTTGTATAAAGAAAGGGAGACGCGAGTAGTAAATAAGACATGTGTAAAATTGACTTTTGTATTTCAGAAAGAGCAAATATCTCAACACTTGTTCTATATGTATAACTACAAAGATATTACCGAAACAGAATTTTTTCACTCTACGCGTATTTCGATAACTGGTCGGGATAAACAAGTGCTCTTATTATTACTTAAAACCATAAAGACGGGTGTGGTATCTTAATTAACCACTTTTAATGGTGAAATTACCCATACCCAGATTGTGTGTTTACACACCAGAGTATAGTATTGGCTGTGATCGTCACGTGAACTATTATTTTATTGAAATTATTTATTGTTGAGGACCCTGTATTTTAGCTGTGCGCGTAGCAGGTTCTTTTGGAGTTTGAATAAATTTAAGTTTGTTTATCGAATCTTCGAATAGCGTACCTCTTGTCTGAAAAGCTAATAACAGCAATAAAAGCTAATTTCGACAAGCACAATTTATTTTAATAATAATTAAAATTTCATACATTGAACAACCCAGCGCACTATCAATTTCAAACCATAGGAAGTGTAGCAATTTAGTAAGAAAAGTCCTACAATTGCAATATAAATCATAACACAATTTCAACAAATAAATCTCTACGCAATTTGTTAATCAATAAACAGTACAGTAAAATTGCAACAAATAAAATCATACACAAGTTATTAATTTTTTAAATTACAGTCGTACAAATGGAAATTAAATTAATAACATAATTCAACTACAGAAATCGTTATGCGTTTTATCAATCAATAAATTGAACCGTAAAATAGTAGCAAATAAGATCATATTCAAGTTTATCAATTTGGTAAATTAAAGTCGTACAAATGGAAATTAACTCACAACGCAATTCAGGTAACGAAATCCGCATTTTAACAAACAATAAATTGGACAGTAAAATTGTAACAAATAAAATCATACACAAGTTTAACAGATAATCAATTCGTTCAGTGTTATAAAGAACATATCCAACTTAATTTATAAACATTATGTTTGACGAAACTATGGTGACCAATTTGCATGAAACCGCTATCAAAATTAGGTGGTAGGTGATGGCCCACGGCGAAAAGGTATACTTCATATTTACATTACATCCATTTCACCTCATTCGTCCGCCTCCATGAAACCGCCAATGACCAACCAACAGACACTATATACCTAATTGCACGTAAGTCAGTCCCTTTCGCCAGAAACGCTAACCTTGTATACTATTAACTTGCAGTACATCAAAGGTCTTTAGTTTTTGTAATTTTTTTTACGCGTGGGAGATACTCCAGCCGCGGGTGGTAGCACACCAGGCAGAATTTTACTTTTTTTCACGCAGGGAAGGTGCTTCAGCCGCGGATTTTTTTTCGCTGATCGGGCAAAGAGATACTTTTTTTAAGGCAGGGCGGTACGCCAGCCGCGGAACCTTGTCCAGTGGTAGATTTTGAATGTTTGCGAGTAATTTATTTTTAATTATGCATTGTCAATATTAATAACCAATTTCAGCAAATCAGCCAAACCTATAACTAAGTTGTCTTTATGGCCTCCATGTTTGATTTAAACCCTTTAAATGTATACTTCACATTACTTTATGTCAAACGCTACATTGTGACCCTAATTCATTCTTGGAATCATTCCTACATATTTTATACCTACGGAGTGTTTGCCCACTTTCTTTATTTACATGGCCTAATTGGCCTGACCGAAACCCGATACTCTTGTCTAATTTGACCTGAATACCGTTCCCTAAATCTGTACCACACTTATAATGACAATAATAAATCTCTTTATTTAGACAAGTCTAATATAAATATTACAAATATAGTACAATATTACAAAATATAAATTAAAAGCATACACTAACATTATTAAATTGTTTACACAGAAATCAGCATATCCACGCGATTCCCCACCAAAAGTGACCATATGCAAAAATATGGTAAAAAAACATGCAACATTCAATTGTTCAACTGCACCGTTCTCCCCACAAGTAATCCCTAAGACTCACCTTAAATAGTCTAAGGGTTGGTAAACCCTTAAGAGCTGTGGGAAAAGTATTAAAACTTATTAGCTCCCTGTGATACACAGCTTTTTCAGAACAAGCTCGATTTTTCCTCGTAACATAAAAATTGTCTCTATTCCTTGTTAAATGTTCATGAATAGCTCTATACGTAATTAATTTATTTGTCAAATAGTTTAGTGTCAGTTCATTCTTTATCTTATACACAAAAATCATGGTTTGATACTTAATGAACTTTTCGATTGAGGGCCAATTTAATTTTTCCAGCATATCAGTTATATGTGTGTCTCTCCCGTTCTTCAATATTACTCGCATAGCCCTATTTTGTAATTTTTGGAGACGGCTTATCTCATTTTGGTTGGCCATGAAAAGTATTGTTCCACTATAGACTATGTGTGGTAAAATCAGTGTATTATATATTGTAATTTCAGTCCACTCAGAGAGTGATGTGGATACTCTTGATAGGAATCAACAAAAATCTTGTTTTCTTAACATTAAGTTTAATACTGTTATTACCAAAGCATAGCTGCACTTGCTGAAGTTCCAAGTTAATTGGATGTATTAAACTTTTAAGATCTTTTGAAACATAATAAAGAAGTGTATCATCAGCAAACAAGTGAATTGACCATTCTTCAATTACTGAACCTATGTCATTGATATACAGCAAGAACAATAATGGGCCAAGAGTACTTCCTTGAGGGACACCATAACTATTTGTTTTTTCCGTTGACACAGTGCGATCGATTTTTGTTACCTGTTTCCTATTATCCAAATAATCCACCAACCAATCAAGTGCTCCATCGACAATTCCATAAGCCTGTAAATTTGTTATTAATATGTTTCTGTCTAAAGTTTCAAACGCACGCTGTAAATACAAAAATACTGCTCCTATGACATAATTGTCATCTAGAAGATTTTTCCAATCATACAGTATATTTTGAATTGCTGTCTCACAGCTATGTCCCTTTCTAAATCCCGACTGATTTACCATTAAAATATTATTCAAAGTAATGTACTCCATCAGCTGATTATAAACCACCTTTTCTACAATCTTTTCAATTGTGGCCAACAGATTAGTAGGTCTAAGATCCCTTGACTTTTTGAATTGGCAGTATTGTTGAGATTTTTAACAAAGTCGGTAATTTACCACATTCCAAAGAAGTGTTTATTAAATTTAAGAGAGGATTTTTAATATTATGGTAGGTCTTCTTAATAAATTCTGCTGTGATATCGTCAGGACTTCCTTTGTTTGGTAAGGAGAAAACTATGTTATATAAACAATCAAAATCCATTAGTTGAAAGTAGCTGAAACGAATTGCGGATTGAATCTTCAACAACATTGGGTTGGAATGAATGTTGCCACTGTCTATATGGGATATAATATTTTCTATGCTGTTAATAAAATAGCTATTTAAATTTTTTGCTATTTCCGTAGGGCTAGTAAAAATTTCATCATCAATCTCTACTTTTTCTATATTATTTTTCTTTTTACATCGAATCAGTTGCCCTAAGGTTTCCCACATTTGTTTGGGATTATTTTTCGACATGTCAATTTTTTCCTAATAAAAATGTTTCTTTTCTTCTTTAATGGTTTTGACTGCTTTATTTCTACATTTCCTGTAATAAGCCTTATTTTGGGTTGATTGATTTAACTTGAAAGCTCTATAACTGTCATCCCGCCCTTTAATTGCATTCTTTACTCTATCATTAAACCATTCTTTATATTTTCCCTTAATAATTTTATCTGTTTTTGGTGCAACTTGGTTTAGATAATTTATTATGTTATTATAAAAATATACATATTTTGAGTTTATGTCTGAAAATCTTTTATAATTCAAGGTTGATAGTTCATTATTTAATTTGTCATAATCTACTCTACCTCTTGTATATATAACAATATTATCTGTGAGAACTGAACTTAAGCCAATCTTAGTGAGTATAATATAATGATGACTGATACGAGGTGTTTCCACAACGTGGCACTCTATAGTACCTGCCTTATTATTGGAAATAACAAAGTCAATTAGACTACCACCTTGGTTTGTGGGATACGTAACCGAATTTACATTTTGTATACAAAATCTGAATCATTTAAAAAAAAATTAACTTAGATGAATATGTATCATCCGATAACCAATCAATATTAAAATCTTCCATTATAAGAACAGGGTGATTCTTGTCTTCAAAACCCTCACACCAACTCTCAAAGAAGTTCAAAAATTCAGTACAACTTGCACTGGGAGAACGATACAAATTAACCGACACATATATTTTGCTAAAAATTGATATTTTTAAAACAAGAAATCAGTAGTTTTTTTGATGTTGATATTGTTCAACATTCAAAAGGTTAACACAATCTTGTATGTAAATTACCACGCCACCAGTATGCCTATTTTCGCTATTTACCCTAAATATTTGATGGTAACCCAAAATACTAATCTCAAAATCATTTATGAGTCCACCCCTTCAACGTTCTGTTGCCACACTGCCGCATACTGTCACTCTCAGCAGTGGCACCAAGAGTGCCATGGCGATGTTAAGGCAACGGCATTTTTCCGAGACGTCTTGTTTAAACCCTTTTGATGGGTGTTCTCTTTAATGCAGGAGATACGGCACTTCCCAGGTAGCTACCGAGATAACTTTTCCCTGCCGTAGTTACTATCATTAATATTATCGTCATTATTCTTATTATGCTTGTCAAATTATTAGGCTTCATTCGTCTCGATATGATGCAATCACTTATGAAATATAGTCAAACAAAATAATCGTCTTTCTGATTTGAGGATTAAATCTCGACAATTCGAGTATTTCGCTAAATGCAAATTAAAGCAATCCTTTGTGGGCTTCGTATTTAAACTTCTCTCTTGAAGCGTATATTTTGGAAAATATGCTCCAAGTTTATAAGTGGCAAAGACGAAAAAGATAAATCTCCTGAATATGGCATTATATGAGAAGTATTAACTAATTTCGGATTGAATATTTTGTGTTTTCCGAGATGAAAAGCAAACGTTTAAATGGCTTAAAAGTGTCCCTAAATTAATTACTTAAACGACTTCCCGGGATGTTCAGTACACGGTTATGAGGAAGCGATTGTTGTGTATTTAATACAAGATCAGATGACAATCATCATCAAGTATAGTAGTTTAAAAACAACTTTAAATACGAATCAAATATTAAAATAAGAAAACGAATTATAACATTTATGTATCAATTTAATTTCAGTAAGGATTAGCCGGAAATTAAGGGGTTATACATATTAGCCAAACATGTCTACTTCATTCTTAATTCTATTCTATTCGTAGAGCGACTTGCTTCAAGACAAAACAAAAGTGGCCTTGACATAGTTGGCAAATATTGTCCTGGCCTTGTAAACATAACTGTAAAGTTAGGAATCTGAGCCATGAAATCAGGAAATAATTTTCGCAAAACAAGCAGAAACTGTTGCGAATACCCGGCGTTTGACACAATAATGTTATCCCATTATATTTTCTTAACTTATAATTGTAGCAATATAGTAATGTAAGCAGTGGCGGCCTGGTGAAATAGAACTGCAGTATCTTTCAGAAATGTACACAGTAATAAATGTGATAAAACCTTATTAGGTATGAAAAAGACCTACAGGGTGACCCACCAATAATTTCTACCCTTCCATAGTTTGGCATTGGTTTCATTGCAAATATTTGTCTTTTCATCAGGTGAAGGTAGTACCACCCGGTTTTGGGTCGGTTTATGCATTTTGCATATTGTCAACCATTCATAAAAAATTAATATGGTACGCCAACCATGCAGGTTGGATACTTGTAGAAGGAATTACAATTTAACGATATTTTATTTTAACAATATAAAAATTATATAATATAATATGTACATAATATACATACTTAGATAAAATAATTATTATTATACATTATTATACAACAAACCAAGCAAGACTAAAACGACGTATAAATGGTAACTTACGATTGCTTTCTACAAAGACACAGAACACACATGTAGAAGACAAGAGGCAAGAATTAAGAGAGGCCATAATAAAACCTGCCCAGAGTTTGCTTACCAGAAAGAAATAGAAAAAGGGTCAAGATCCAGAAAAAATCTTGGGACTGATGGAAAAATGAAGACATTGTAAGACAAAATACAGACAAAACTATAATGAAGTACACAAACAAAGCAGAAACGAAATAAGGACAGCTAAAGGAATTGACAGGTATGTAGAAACGGAAGCATCCCAATCTCTTATGCAACGCAAGGGGAGAAATAATAACCGATCTACAACAAAAGATTATGAGTTGGAAGAATTTTATACAAGATTTTTTCGACGATGAAAGACATGAACATAATATAGATAGCATACAAGGCGACGAAGGACCAGAAATAAATAAAGAAGAAATACTATACGCTATATAAAAACAATGGAGATGGGTAAATCACCGGGTCCAGACGGGCTCACATCGGAACTTCTCAAGCTTGTGGAAGGTGATTCGATGAATACTCTAGTCGACCTTTTTAACTGCATCTACAAAACAGGAGAAATACCAAAGGAATGGCTCCTGTCAACTTTTGTCACCATACCAAAAAAGGAAACGCAAAACAGTG
>MU191086.1:0-35707 GCA_016904865.1 Pissodes strobi | reverse complement strand
ATTTATGTTTGAATTTATATTTAATCCAAGTGAGTACATGCAAAGAGGACAGGCAGTACATATTTACTATGAAGCAATAAATAATAATTATGAAATTTAAAGGGAGAAAATAAAAGAAACCAACATGAAATATTAGTAAATATATCAAACGCTTAGAACATTCCATTTCGTAAACCAACCAAGATATATTTTAGATAAAACCCAGTCACTTCACATATGCCAACTAAGTACAAACACATTTATTAGAACAGCATAACGAAAAATTCAAATGTAAAAAAGATTATGCAGAAATTGAATAGTACATAAGAAAGAATCTAAGAGACTGCAAGAAAGGATTAGTAAATAATAGTAATTAGGTCAAGGAAAACTATGTAGTTATGAGATATTTTATACCAAAACTGGAAAGATATTATAGACAAAAATGAAGTTGTGTTATATAAACCAATTGGTAAGTACAAATCAAAAGAGAATGTTACTAATGTAAGAGATAAATATGAAATATTAAAAGGAGATAATAAAATTGGAACAACAGCTTATGCGGAAATCATCTAATTAATAAAAGGGAATCTGAGAAATTGAGAAAAAAATATAAGCAATATAAATTAATAATATCAAAATGGGAACAAAGCCAACTTACATTTACACAAAACCAAAACGTTGTCACATAAATCAAGCAAAATGAGAACACTACAAACTTATTGGAAAAATGTAAAATATTAAAATGAAACAATAAAAATTCATAAAAAAGATAAAATAATAGGAAGGAACAAGGAATATTACCAAATGATAAAAACCAAATAATTAGAACATGGGATGCCCTAAAGCAAAACACAAAGAAATAATAATGAAGTTACGTTCATTAAACGATAAAAATACAAGACAAATTAAAGGACTATAAAGGTAATAAAAGAACGTAGAATATTTTAAAAATAAGAATAGAAAATATTAGAAAATAATGCGAACTAGTTTAGTTACAACAGAAGGTGTTTTTAACTGAAATTAAAACAGAATGCTTTAATAAATTTAAAAATGCACTATGGGCGTAAATTAAGAATAATTGTCTTGGAAATTGACGCCCCGATTTATCAATTTGTATTTTTTATTTTAACTGTTTAATATAAAGGGTAGCTATATACAAAATTGCCTATGCCCCAAAAATGAGAGTTTTATTTTTATGAGTCATGCTTTTACTAACTATAAAATTTTATCCTTGATTTACGACCGTGCTCTATTGAATATAAATGCTTAGTATTTGACCAGAGATCTGAATTATTATTCAGATTCATTCATCTTATAGAAATAGAAATGTATTAATAGATAACAACATAGAGCTTTTAAAAATCGCAAGGTACTATTTTGCTAAATGTCCTTTTGAGGCAAGGATCTTTAATGTATAGTTCCCTGAAACCCTATGATAATCCAGAACTAGGCTTTTGTGCAGTTATCGACACAGTTTTATCGAACATGACCCACAATTCAAAACTCCCCAATTTTATTAAGTACATCTATTCTTTCAGTCGACCCACATGCTGAGAACTGAGCTCTAATACCCAAAATCCGGATATCGAAAGCCATTAAAGCTCAACCAAAATTTGCGTAATTCGCCTTCGTTCATAGTCCTAAAGTCTTCCTGCACCCAACCTAAAAGCTCACTTATTCAGACGCAAATCTTATTTACTTACAATAAGCCTTAAAATGCGGTAAACCAAAGATTTTGGTAATCTTTTAGACAAACACAAAAGCATGAACCCTGAGTCGTAAGAGCGTTTTTGTAATTGCTTATAAAAGCGTTATTTGCTTTAAAAGATGGAACGTTTTGCGGTCAAAATGTAATTTATTCTGCATTTCAAATTTGAAAGGTATCCGAACGAGGAAAATGATTTTGTAGATAAAAGAAATGTAAATAGGGTTTTGGTGAATATTTATCAAAAAGTCAGACAAAATTAAATCATAATAATGGCTAGGCTTGGTGAATAGAAGTCAAGTCCCTGGAAAAACATCACTTTATATTTTGTATTATTTACCGAAATTTTAAGAAATTCGTAGCCAGCGACTAAAATCTAAACGAAGCCGTTTGTAAATGATAATTGCTATTTAAAAAAGATAAATTTAAAAATCGAACATCATAAATGCCAGACAAATTATTTTTTAAAATTTCGTTACCTTTTCGGATTAGGAACTATGCTTACCCAAATGCGCGCATTACAATACATAATACCGTATAACTTCATTTTAATCCTTAATACAAAAGAGATGATGGTAGACTTAAGATATCAAACCCTGATAACCGATAAAATGAAATCAACCAAATCTTAAACCCCAAAATTAAATTTTCAATAAAAGATCTTAAGATAATTCTTTTCTTGCAGAGGTTGTACGGCGGATTGGAGTTTGAATAACCGAGGGCTACCATTAATAACTTGGTTTTATTTTTACGTTTTGCATATTAGCTCAGACACGCTGCGCTTTTCAAATGGAATTTGAAACACAGTTTTACGTAGACATAAATATCCTAAGGATTTTCAAACTTTACAGAACTCTGAATAAATCCTATCCTATTTGATAACTGACTCAATGATTTTGTTTTTAGTTATTAAGTGGCGACCAATATTATCAATGGAAGAAGAACGGATATATTGGCTAGGTAATATGATTTTATTTTTAATTAAAACATTAATAATGATAAGATCGGATAGTTTAGAAAACTTATCTTAAAGCAATCTGGTTAAATTAATAATAATATAAGAGGTATGATGTATTAGAACTGCTAGGAGAGAAAAGGAATAAGGAACATAAGAAAGAATATGGAAATCTACAGCGGTTGTCTAGTAATACCACTATTGTGGGTGCTGATAGACTTTCATTATCGACTACGAGACAAATGATTCATTTAAAACTTTATTGCCATAGATTTGCAAATAGTACTATCTGAACCCATGGAAAAAATTATAAAACTACTCTATCATCCGAAGAAGATAGTGCAGCAAGTGTAGTGAGTTAAAAAACATGAAGAAATCCTAAATGCGCTCCAAGTTCGTTATCTTGTGGAAGTCATCAAAGGGAATGTTCATGATAGATAAATAGAAGAGAAAAATAAGAATAAAAGAGGGAAGAAAGATCCATCTAAGGGTGAGTGCTGGTGGTATAATTTTCGAACGCGGCCTCATATATATTCGATAGATCATTGCTGAAGACAGTTGGAAAGATGTCATTGCGACAACCGATGGAAACAATGATCGAACTACTCTATCATAAACTCCCTCCAATTATTTACGTTTTCGAAGTTATAAGATTTAAGCCATGATTAAGTTGAGGTATCGGACCTAAATTAACCATAATCACATGGCTTTAATATATGCCTGCAAAAGGCTATGAAAATTTGATATAATACTTTTCTGTATTTAATGAGTTGTGTATCGTTTAGTCTAAGATATTGCCATTCCATGAGCATATGACAAATCTGTTTGAAAACAGGGCGTATCCGATTGTTTCAACAGTAATAAAAAAACTGCTGGTATAACCAGAAGAGATTCATAAACTTCTGAGCCATCTGCTTAAGAAAAGAGCTCCCGGTTGCTTAAGAATATGACTAATAAAATTATCACACACCTTATGCATATCGTAAATGCATCCGCCTTCAGCATCCTAGAGAATGTTGTGGTAATATTGTTCCCTAAAGTTAACAAAGCCGCAAAGTTTACAGCTTCGTATCGACCGATTCCATTATTAATGGACCATTATTATTACACCGGAAAAGTAATGTTGGCAATACCGTGTAAAACCTGCATAATATTGCCACGATCACTCCATACAAATATATAAAAGTGAAAGTAATTATTGACATATTTACTTCTAATATAATAAAAATAAATAGTAGTTGTTAATTATTAATAATATTAAATAGAAGCAATAGAAATCTAATAGATGGATTACAAATGATGCTGAAATAATTACTATAAATGAAGTTTTAGAAAGTAGACTCAAGAAATGTAAGAAAATGAAAGATAATAATGGTTGCAAAAAATGCAAGAATATCTGAACTTATGAAGGAATGAGAGAATAAAGATGATTGAAGAGAAGTAAATGGACCATTAAAATTCCAAATCTGAAACCAAGTAACAGTAGAGATGGTGAGGTCTCTATTACTGTTTCTTTTGTGAAATGCTGCATTCAACTATTGCTAAAGATAATAAACAAGACCAACCGAAATCCAAAAAGAGTCACATATAGTATTGAATTCATTACTAAAAATGAAGTTTTAAAAGTAAATCTACCACCAGCACTGCTTCTATGGCTTTCCAATTTTTAAGGGATCGGAGCATCCGGGTTGGTATTGATGGACATCTTCTCTTGGAGGAAATTAAAGTCAATGCCGGAGTTACTCACTGTTCCTGCTCTATATCAACGATCTCTTAGACAGGGCAAACAATTCTATTTACAGCATTGCAGATGACAGCACTCCTATATACTCATGTCAGAAACTCAGATTGCTGCCATCAATGAGGATATGAACGCCATCATGGAATGAAGTGAAGAAAACAATGTCCAGTTTAACGCAGGAAAGACTCACGCAGCTGTCTCCTCAAAAAGAGCAACTATTAATGACAGGACAAATACTGACTCTGACCTCAACCATATGCTTGCTGGGCATCAACGTAGAAAGCAACATGTATTGGCTTAATTACGTCACCAAAATTGATAAGGCATCAGCACCAAAGCTTGGAGCATTCTATAGAGCAAAAAAGTTGTACACAATTCATCAGGTTTTTCTCTATAATGCCCAAATAATAAGACCAGCTCTGGAATACTGTTCACATGTGTGGAGCTCGGCACCCAAATACTTTCTCAAGATATTAGATTCCATACAGAGGAGAGCAGTCCGTATTGTGGATGACCAGAGTTGACTAAAGACCTTCATAGCCATGATCATCGAAGACAGATTCCATCCAGAGTTGTGCCAAACAGAAACACCCGTCAGGCATAAGCAGCTCATCAACATATGATTCAGTTGCGAATACCTAAGACGTCGCTATTAGGGGACTCCTTTGTCTGGAGGACTGTCTAGCTCTGGAATGGACTTCTTTCCCAAAAAATCAACCTAACGCGCTTCAAGTTCAACGTCCACCGTCTTCTCCTCGCATACACCGCTCGTTGAGTGGCATAGAATTTTCCTTTTGCGTGTGTGCCGAACATAAAAAAGAAACATAAAAAAGAAAATTAAAATAAGGTCCACATACAGAAGACCTTAGGAAAAAAGTAAACCAAAGGCAGGACTGAATTTAAGGAGAAACCAGAAAGAAGGAGATGAAATAGAATTGGTTCACTAATTCTTGGTTCACTAATAGAGAATCAAATACGAAATCAGTATTAGTAGATCTATTGAAGTCTCTATTAATGTTAATTTTTAATGAAGTACCTGTTAAAATAATAATAAAGAATAAAAATATAATTGCAGGTGAAAATGCAATCTTAGATGACAAAACTAAAAAATGTACGAAAGAGGAGCATAATACAAATCCAAAAACAGAGAATCCTGATAAAAAAAAACATAAAGCGAAAAGAAAGTTTGGAATTAAGGATGAATCAGAAAATGAAGAAAATTTCGAGGGCGTAGAAGGGCCACGAGAGTTTTTTTTTTAATTTCAGACTTTAAACTGAGAATTCGGACTTGTAACTCCGAATTCAGAGAAAAAGTTTGATATCAGACTTTAAACTCAGAGTTTAGATAAATAGATAAATATTGCATTTGAGCTTTTCGTACGTTCCGTGTAGTTCGTAATGCCCATTATGGCTGGTGTAATCTATTCACATTGTCAATATAATGAGCCAAATATCCTAATGCAAAATTTACGTTTTATTGTAATTCTGAGTTTAACGTCTGAATTCAGACTTTTACTTCGAATTCAGAGATAAAGTCTGAATTCAGATTTTTTTCTTCGAATTCAGAGTTTAAAGTCTGAATTCAGACTTTTTCTCTGAATTAAGAGTTTAAAGTCTGAATTCAGACTTTTTTCTCAGAATTCAGGGTTTATAGTCTAAATTCAGACTTTTTTCACCGAATTCAGAGTTTAAAGTCTAAATTCAGTCTTTTTTCTCCGAATTGAGGGTTTAAAGTCTAAATTCAGACCTTTTCTCCGAATTTAGAGTTTAAAGTCTGAATTCAAACTTTTTCTCTGAATTCGGAGTTACAAGTCTGAATTCAGACATTAAACTCTGAATTCTCAGTTTAAAGTTTGAGATTAAAAAAAATGCTCGTGGCCTTCTACGCCTTCGTAGAAAATTAAACTGAATTGGATACTAAGAAAACGACGAAGCTTTGGCTATCATGGCCAGAAGAGACATAATGATCATTGAGCTTTGGGTAATTGGAGGGTACAGAAGTAAACAAAGGCTACCTTGGCCAAATGCTGTCAAAAGTTAATGATTCTAGCCAAGATAAAGCTAGCTAGCTAGAAATAATGGATTTTTTACTCGAAAATCTGTTAGTAAATTTCCACTCGTGGATGATATTGGTATCCTTTAAATTGACAACATTTTAGAGTCACTGCTTCATCCAAGCACAGGCAGGTTAGTTTAAGTTATATAGTAGAAGAGATAAGATACTTGAAAATTTTAAAAATTATGGTTTAGAAATAACGGTTACCGACTACCGTTATTTCAAAATACAAAATGTTAAATGACGATTTTATATAACTTTCACATCGTACTATGCGGAAATCAATTAATTCAATAATAAATATTTTAATTAAATTTTGTCGTCATTGATTTTTGGTTAAATGTTTTTTAGAAATATTTTCCCAGGAATATTTATTTATTATCATTTCTTCTCACTTCATAATAATTACCTTCAGGAGGAAGTTTGGTTTCGGTTTGTGATATTGTATTTCCTGAATTTCATTATTGTCACACAGGCGATGGTCGAAAATGTGGGGTGTAAATGGACAAGGTGTAACTTTTGCGGACATGAAAGTAATCAACCCCTTTTCCTGACTGCAATTAAATTTTGTTTAGTTAATAGTTTTCGTAATATCAATTTATGCAGTGTATTTGATTGTTATGTATGTATATTTGTGTATATATTTTGCTCACTTGGGTTTTGAATAAATTGTTTTGACCAGATTTCTTTCACTGTTGTTGTAAAGAACCGCGAAAATTAAAGACGATGGAATTTTCATTATCCGAAAATTATTCACTTAAAAAATGTATTTATTTAAATGGATGTACAACATTCTCTATACATACAAGATAAGCTCTTTAAATAAGCAACTTATTTAACATTCTATAAATTCATTAATATCGACAAAGTATGTTAATAAATTTATGTAAATTCCCGTTATTAAACAAATTGGAGCGCCCCAGATATGCATAGTAATAAGGAAACATTTTACGTGAGCGATTTTCGAGATAAAAAATAAAACGAAATACAAACAATGAAATAAATACTGTATTTCAAATTTCTATTATTGCAAAGCCGACCTTTTTAAAAGAATTATTGAAAGTACCCTAAATGAACTCACTTTTGCTCAATTGCTTCGATAAAATCTACTAGACAAAATTTGCCAAAGTTCTTTGGTATTTCTTTGTACCGTCTGGCCTTTGAAATTTGCCGATTGGCAACGGAAGGTACTTCTGTTAAGTACCTTTTCTGGTTGCAATAATAATCTACTTAGGGAAAGGTTTTGTTTTGAATAGATATGATTCATTGTTTTGACATTTTTAAAATAAAAGATTTGAGATTATACCTGTGAAGGGGTTTAACGCCAAAGTTTGTAAAATAAGAAGGGCAGCATTTAACTGAAGATTGTATCAATTATGATTTTGGTAGGTACAGTTCAAGGTCAATCTTTTCAAAGATTGAATTTTTTTGTCTTCAAAAGAAATAGTGATGATGACTTTCAAGATGAATCTACCTAACCCGATTACCTCCTCGCTCACGTGATGTCATTTCCGAATTCTCTAAAACATGATAAGGTATGATAATTTTAAAGATGATCCTTAGGAGAGATATGTCTTAAGTCTGAGCCGCCAAGAAAGAGAAATAGAATTAATTAAAGCAAATCGCGATCGTTGACGCTCCTTAAACGCCAATTGTTCAGAAAACATCTCACTATTATGGAACCATTTCATCATTTTGCATTAAATTTCCAACATGTATGGCGATTTTAAAGATGAGAGGGAAATCTAAACCATCATCATGCATATTCGGTGATGACCAACTGCAATCGTTCACATTTTTCAAGATCATCAATTATCCAATAAAACAAAGGATTCTATGCGTCGCAAATTTTAAAAAATTAAGATTACAACCGTTGGAAATCCAGAAAAACGGCTGCTCCCTTCCTTCGTGTGATACAGGCACCTACAGGCACGACAATTTCCAAGATGACCTTAAGGCGGTTGGTCGCAGATCTAAATCGTCAGATAAGAGAAAAAATATTTTTAGGCATGATGATTGATAAGCGGTCGTTGCCACTTTGGATTCTGCCCTAAATTTTCTAACCATATAATGATTTTAAATGTATTCCTTAAGCGATGAGTCTCCAAATGGTTGCTTTCCATAGTCACCTGGTTTCTTTTGAAAATTTTAAAAGTGTTTCTAAAGCG
This sequence comes from Pissodes strobi, assembly GCA_016904865.1. Lineage (NCBI taxonomy): Eukaryota > Metazoa > Arthropoda > Insecta > Coleoptera > Curculionidae > Pissodes > Pissodes strobi. Next base: position 27,103 of record MU191086.1, on the reverse strand, counting down.
ATACATCTCAAGTCTGGATCGGTTAATCGATTAAAGAAGATTTCGATCGTCGACCCTCCTGAAAAATTAATTTTCCGGAAATGTGGGTCATCTCAGTCAATTTTTCAATTATTCACCATGTTTGCGACAGATATGAGCGTTGAGTCTTAGGATTTAATTAAAAAAGTAAATGAAAAATCTATTAGGACGAATCATGATTCTTCAGACTCGTTAAGGAATGTTTGCTTCAGGCAAACCGGTTAATGCAGATCTAGACCGTTGACTCTCTGGAAAAATAATTTTGCGGAAAAATATGGTTTCTCTTAGTCGATTTTCGAATTTTTCACAAAGTTTTCGATGTGATCCTAGATTGATCAGTCGTAGATATAATTCCACAGATAAATTAAATATATTTTGCGACCGTTGACAATTTCCCGGGAAATCCATTTTCTGATAAAATGACGGATCCTCTCATTCACATGGGGCTATTTTCAGATTTTATACTAAGTTTTCTATAGATATAATGATTGTGATCATAAAGCATTAAGTTTCAGGATTGAAGCTTAAAGGAACAGTTGAAAAAAATGATTAGAAGATTGGAACGAATCGCGATTGTTGATACTCGTAAAAAATGTTTGCTTCACTCATTACGAGAAGCTTTTTCTGGATTCTATATAAAATTTGTTATAAGTATGATAATTATAAAAGTGTTCTTAAAGCGATATGCCAAGTCTGAGCCGCCACCAATTTGTAGACAAATCAGTTAAGGCAGATCTGGATCGTTGACTTTTCTGCAAAAATAATTTTCCGGAAAAATGGGAGCTCTCTCAGTACATTTTTTAATTTCTCATTATGTTTTCAATTTGATCTTAGACCGATAAGTCGTAGATATAATTCTTTAGATAAATTAAATATATTTTCGGTGACGATGATTCGCGACCGTTGACAATTTCCCGGAAAATCAAGTTTCTGGTAAAAAGAGGGATCCTCTCACTCACGTGGGGCTATTATTAGATTTTACACTATATTTTCTATAAATATAATGGTTTCGATTATAAAGCGTATAGTAGAAGTTTTTCGCATCCAACACATAAATTAGAAAAGGAGGTTATTTCAGCTTTTTGGACCGTTTTATTAAATTATTGTTACTAAATGGCCAACGTTTCGGCACTAGTTTGTACCATCATCAGGGCCAGCAACCTAGAGTTGGGCATAAATGAAATGCCTTGTTGAACCCATAGGGATCACAACACGTACACAAAAAAACAATAACAAACACCGACAGCAGTTGCTCAGGTCACGTTCAAGGCTTACTCTACAAACTAGTGCCGAAACGTTGGCCATTTAGTAACAATAATTTAGTAAAACGGTCCAAAAAGCTGAAAAAACCTCCTTTTCTAATAAAGCGTATAGTTTCAAGATTGAAACTTTTTCGGAACAGTTGAAAAAATTGGTTAGAAGGTATAGCTATTATTGAGAATCGGAAAAAATGTTTGCTTCACTCACTCACGTGAAGCCTTTTATGCCTTTTATATAAAATTTTCTATAACTATAACAATTGTAACAGTGTTCCTAAACCGATATGTTTCAATTTTGAGCCGCCACCAAACGTAGACAAATCGATTAAGACAGATCTCGATCGATGACTGTTCTGGAAAAACAAGTTTCCGGAAAAATGTGGGCTCTCCCAGTCTATTGAATTTCTCACTAAAGATTTCAATTTGATTCCAGAGCGATGAGTCGTACATGTAATGCGTCAGATAAATTAAATATATTATCGGTGACGACAAATGGCGACTGCTGATACTTTTCCGGAAAATCTATTTGCTGGTAAAATAAGGGATCCTATCACTCACATAGTGCCATTTTCAGATTTTACAATAAATTTTCTATAGATGTAATGGTTTTGAACATAAAGCGTTGAGTCTCAGAAATCTGACCCGGCAGAAAACTGTAGAAAAATCAGTTAAGGAAGATCACAACCTATTGTGTCCTCTCATAACTATTGGGTTATTTTAAAATTTTGAATTAAATTTCCTACAAATGTAACTATTTTAAAGATAAGATGCAGTACTAAGCTATCGGAAAACAGAATATATTCGGTGACGACCAACTCCAATCGTTGACATTTTTCAGGAACATCAATTTTCCTATAAAACGAAGGATCCTCTTTATCACGTAAGGACATTTCAGAATTTAACACTAAAGTTTTGATGATTTTCAAGAGTATCCTTAAGCAACGAGTCTCAGATTTGAACTGTTAAAACGGTTAAAAAATCTGAATTATAATTCCTGAGAATCCCGAAGGAAGGTTGCTTCCTTCACTCATTTGATACCACTTTCTGATTATGTTGTAAAATAGGTATGATATTTTTGAAGATGATTTCAAAAACCTCAGAGCTGAGCGGCCAAAAAAATTCGCAGATCTAGATCGTCAGAGGATAGTAAATATATGTTTGGTCGCTATAATTGGCGGTCATTGCTGTATTCTCAAAATATACACTAAATTTCCAAAGATGTAATGATTTCCAATTTTTTTCTAAAGCGATGAGTCTCAAAATGGTTGCTTCCCACACTTACATTAAGCAATTTTTGAATTTTATAGAAAAGATAAAGGTGTTTCTAGCGATGTGTTTCAAATCTGAACCATCAGCAACTGTAGACAAATTGGTTAAGGAAGATCTTAATTGTTGACCCTTCTGGAAAGTTTATTTTCCAGAAAAAAAATGGTCTTCACAGTCGATTTTTGATTTTTCCACTAAGTTTCCTGGTGACATGATAGTGCAATGTGATCTTAGCACGATAAGTCGGAGGCTACTTTTCTTGTAAAATGAGGGATCCACTAACTCACGTGGGGTAATTTTCAGATTCTACTCTAAATTTTCTGGCTGATACTAAAAGTTGAGTCTCAGAATTCAAACTTCAGAAAAACCTTGGAAAAAATTGGTTAGGACGGATCGCGATTAGTGAGACTCGCAAAAAATAGTTGCGCTGCTCACCCACGTGAAGCTATTTTTGGATTCTATATAAAATGTTCTATAAGCATGATAACACTATTCCAAAAGTCATTGGTACGTCCGGAAAATCAATTTACCGTGAAAATCAGAGGTCTTCTCTCTCAGATTACGCCCATTATTGGATTTATACTAAATTTTGCATAGGTATGAAGATTTACATGGTGATCTTAAAGCAAGAAAATCACATAAAACATTAGGATGAAGGTGTCATTTAGTAGTTCAAACGGATTTTTTTTTATAGATTACGTAATTTTCAAATTTTTCCTGAGGCGATGAATCTCAGATATAATCCGTCAGAAAGACAGTTACAAAAATCAATTATGACGACTGAGATTCTATAGGAAATTTCCTATACGTAGAAAAGATTATTCTAAAGCTATGACGCTCAGATCTGGGTCAACAAAAAACATTTAAAAAATCGGTTAAGGCAGATTGCAATTCTTGACTATTCCGAAAAATTATTTTCTAAAAAATTATAAGCCTTGACTACTATTATGCTTATTTTCGGTAAAGCTAACTGATCGGTAAAAATATCCCATGAAATCAATTTTCCTATAGATATGATCACTTTCAAGAGGATCTTATTGCCATGAATCTCTTGTGTAACGTGGAACCCAGTTTTATAAATTATCGTTTGGGATGAATAGTGATCATTTTAACTCCCCTGAAAATTAACTTTTCCGGACAAACGAAGAGTTCTCTTATTCACGCGAGGTCATTTTCGGAATTTGCATACCTGATGACCTTAATGATGGATGATTCTGGAGTGATGAATCTATTAGATCTGGATCGTCGAAATACAGTATAAAAATTACTAGGTTTTCACTCAAGTAAGATTACTTTTGGTTTTTAGAGGAAGGTCCCCACATATCTAGTATATGTTTCTTGAGATTGTTATAAAGCGGTGAGTCTTAATCCTGAACCTTCAAGAAATATTGGTTTGGACGGAAAGCGGTGTCTAACACCGTAATAGAAAATTTGTTGTACATACAGACTTTCAGGTAAGAACCAATAAATAAAGACAGTCAAGATTCCAAATAACCATCACAATTTGGAAATTTTTCATATAGGTACGTTCAGTATGAACAATTATTATTAAATCATTTATGACCACAAAGGTGCGGATGGTAATTAACTTTTTAATTGGCCATTTTAGTTAGCGAACTGTATTAAAATAGGTAGGTGGGATTTCATTCATAGGGTGTAAATTGAAACATGTTTTATATTTTTATTAAGGTATTAGTTACTTTAATAATGCAGAATTTATTTTGCATTAAATATGATCAATATATTTGCATGTATTCATCCTTTCACATATAAAACTAAATACTTCACTTCAGATTAACTATTACTAAATATCTAACAAAACTTCTTAATTATTTAAATACTATTTAATTAACACGAACTCCTTTCTTCACTGAATTTAATTACACTTTCTTTTATTTTAACTAACTACTTCTCCTTTCACACTCAATACCTTGTTACTTTGTGTCTTCTGCAATTCTCTCAAATTAGCTTCACCAGGAATATAAGACTTCAAATGTTTATTCGAATCTTGAGCACAGAAACCAAACTCACAATTTTTCAATCGGGACCAACAGGAGAGACGCTACAGCAGCGTTTGCGTCTTGAGAAAGTGCGTTTAAACCGCCCAAAAAAGTCCCAAATCCAGGTTGGAAAAGGGGAACACAGAGTACACGAGATATTTCCTAAATATCTGTGCAAACAAATGAGAAAAGAGCCTAATGTCTTGGCGTCAAACAGAGCGGCGACAGAGGCCGATGTTTTAGGGTTGAATGCTTCTACTGCACTTTTTCAACTCCACCCTTCAACTCAACTTAAATTTTCCTACCGGCGCGGCGGGGAGAAGAGCGGTAATTGCGCGGACGCGAAATTCATTTGAGAGGGTAGAAAAATGTTCTTTCTTTGTTTGACATTATGTTGTTTACATAACATTGACGGAGACAAAGATATATTAAATTTAAACATTTAAAAACGGTTCCTTTGACGGAGAGTGACAACTAGCGATATTTTCAGCGATTCTTTTATAGGTATAATGGATTCTACAGACAATCCGGGGTCAAACTAAGTAGTAACTGCAGTACGATGCTTTCAATGCACAAATTGCTGTTTATCTAGGGTGAAATAAATCTATTCGTGTTTTAATTATGGCTCAATCATACTAGGATCATACAGAGTGTTAGCACAGAACTATACGATGAAATACGATGTTGGGGTGTCTCCCCGACATACGTTCTCTACCATGACATTCAAATTATCGTCACAATTGCCAATTTTAATTACGTCATGAATTTTCATGAAAATATATAGCATTTTCGGCAATAATCGCAAAGTATTGAACCCAAAAATTTGACGTTTCTTCAAAAAATTTTAATTATTCTCATAGAGCAACTCGATTATTCTAGTTTATTTAGGGAAAAGGCATAGAAGTGAACATAAAATTTTTTTAATGATAATTCAAAACAAAAAAAAAATTTACTCAATATTTTCGTTAATGTTTTAACGAAAACAATTTGTCCCTAGAAATTTAATATTGGATAATCGCTCAAATGTGTCTTAGGTATTTTACGAAAATTAAAATCGAATAAAAACACAAAGCGATTCAAGGTTAAGTTCAAACGTTCCACTGTATGATTTTATGTTAGTTGACACATGCCCTCCCTCCAGAAAACGACGGCCTTCGGAGTTTACTACCAGATATGCTATTCCCTTACTACATATATACATTTTTACATTTTGCGCTCAACCTTATATTAACACTTTCTCAATCCGACCGTACTGATCTCTGCTCGGTCCAAGACGTTCTGGCTGGATGCAACAGTTTGTCCATTCATTTTACTTGTTGTCCACTTCGTGTCGTGGCTCAGTTTTGTCCACCCGGTATTAGTCTTGAAGTGTTGTCGACTCTGTATGTTGCTTGACCCAGTGCTTTTTGCTTACATGGAACAAAAGAACGGTTTGTTTTAATAATTAACTAATAACTAATTTAATAACAATCAATCAATTTTTATTTGCCAAATATAATAACAATTTGTACAATATATTGCACGTAATATAAGCTGAATCATGCGTCCAGAACCCCGCCGTAAGTTTTTATTTTTATATAGATAGTTATTATTAATATTATTTTCGTCTATAGCGCTTATGAGAAAAAATTGTCTGTGATGCATTTATTATTTTATTATCTTCATATATATTACTGTTTGCCATATGTATATATCTCATATCTTACATGTATTATGCGTTTATGTATGCATTATTTTACACTATTTATATCCTATTTATACTAGTATATTACTTAATCTATCAGCTAGTTTTTTATGTTCATATTCCAAACATTCAATGCTCCGTGGCCCTTAAGTGATGTGATTTTCTCGATAAGATATTCATCACTACCTAAGTCCGTTTTACATATAGCCTATGTCTATATGTTTTCTCATTAGCTCGCCTTCTACCTAGTTTCCCTTTAAACTTCTTTTACTCATTTCTCCTAGTTTCTCCTCACTTGAAACGCTCACATGTTTTTCTATGACTTTCCCTGTACGGTATTAATCGAAAACAATTGCGTTCTCATTATAACTTTACTAAAGTTTCATTTCTCCATTTATACTTTATTATTCACATATATTAAATAACCGTTTCTAATTTCATTTTTCTCTATATTAACTTTCTATATCATCTATTTGGACGCCTTCATGTTTTTATTATGACTTTCTCTAGTGTCCTAGATAGTTGTCAATAACACTTGCATTCCAAATTATTGTTCCATCTTTCTAATATATCTCTGTTTGCTTCTCTAAGTACCTCTAATATTTTTCTATGTGCTTTATTTTCTACTCTAAGTATATGCAATATCTATGTACTCTATTTTCCATTCTAATATCTATGTACTATATTTTCTATTTTAAGTACATATTGTTTCCATTTTAAATGTATCTTATATTTGTCTACATGCTCTATGCTACTTTTTTCTCACTCCTAAGTGTCTTATTAGGATTTTTCCTAATATGTAAGGTATTTATCATTGACACCTGAGTTTGTAGATACGTTGTGCATTGTCATTATTTTCTCCCTAAAATCGCTAACAGTCTTCCTTCGAAGTCCTCGTCTTCTTTCTCGTCCATACCTTCACTACTCTCAATTTTATTATTGTCTTTCCCCAAAATTGCTAATAGTCTTCTTTCGAGGTCCTCGCCCTTTTTTTATGTATACTTTCATTTTTCTCAATTTTATTACTGTTTTGTTGCCCCGTATCTTTATCACGTTTTTCTTTTTCTGCCTCTTGTATAACTAACTGTATATCCGTATCATTCGTATCCTCTGTGCTATAATTCGCTGTGTCCTCTGAATCCTCTTCTTAGTTACTTAGTTTCTGATGTCTTCTTGGTTTTTTGTTTCTTTGTATTTGCTTAGTTTTTGGTTACTTCTTACTTAGTTTCTGGTTTTATTGCATTTACTTAGTTTCTGGTTACTTCTTACTTAGTTTCTTCTTTATTTCCATGTTACCTAGGTACTTCTTAAAAACTTCTTCTTTCTTCTACTTCTTTTTCTATTTGCTTGTGATTGTTACGCGTGTTTAAAATTTTAATTTCACGCAACTTTTTTCACTAAAAATTGCTAGTAGTTGTTCCTCTAACTGTTCACCCCTTTTTTTGTTCATAATGGCACTACTCTTAATTTTTTGTTGGTTATTCTCTTTCTTATATATTGCCATTGCGTCTTTTGCCCCTCGCATAATTAACTGAAATTGTTTTGATTCCTTATTGGCCTCTCTGTCTTCTTTCTGATTATTACTTGGTGATGGCTTGGTCCATTGGTTAATGCTATGCATAGCTGATTTTTCTTACTCTTCTTATGGTCCAAACTGTCTTAGAAGTATGTTTTGTTCTTCTGTATTGAAAATATGTGATGATTAAATTTGCAGATTCCGTATTATGCTTGACCTTAGTTGTAAGATTTATTTAAAACAAGATGGCTCTATAATATTGGTGCTTACACCAAATGGTCAACAGGGCGAATTGTTATGATTTCCAAAAAATCTCAAAGAAAACTGGTACTGAAAACAATCTCGTGGGTCACCACGGCTATAAAAAATATAGACGGCTTGGATTGATACAAAATGTTATTTTTAGCTGGATCAGGGGTCTATCTGGAAAAGCGTATCTCCTCGACGAGTCCTTGGTCCTGTGTACGGGGGTCGAAACGGCTTCCTCCACCACTTGTCACAATTATATTGACCGGCGTATAGTAAAAAGAAAGGGCGCCAGAAGGGCGGATCGATTGTTTGATTGATGAAAGTCTAGGTTACGTAGTTTACTTTTTATTTGTAGTTAATTTAAACAGAACTTTGCCTTATGGCGTTATTAATTTTCACTGATTCACTTTTAAGGCGTGCCTGATCAGAGGGGCTTTTCCCTTTTGGTAGTTCGCACTGATAGGTCTTTTTTAAACGTGCCTGATCAGAGTGGCTTTTCCCTTTCGGTAGTTCGCACTGATAGGTCTTTTTTAAAGTGAAAGCTTTGATCTGCCAGAGGGGCTTTTCCCTTTCGGTAGTTCGCACTGGAGATCAAAGTCTGCCGGTATGGGCTGCTGCACAGCTTTTTGTCGATTGTCAACAAGGTTAATCATAACAGTTTATACTTTAATTAACAACAATTTATAATTGCGATTCAAGGTTAAGTTCAAACTTTCCACTGTATGATTTTATGTTAGTTGACAATATCTGTAATAAACATTTTATTTACAAATGTATTTGTTGGATTATTCTTGTTAGGTATACCTAGATATTAATTAGTAAAGTCAGCTTAGTAATTTTCTTCGAAATGTTGCGTTTTAGTCTTTCCAGTTCATTATTTTTTTTTCAAGATGGCCGCAAATGAAAAGAATGCCGATAGTTCCGAGAATAAAAAGGTAAAAAATACGTTCTACTACTGTAAAAAAAGACGTCACAGCAGTAGCAAGATGCAAAAAGTGCAGCTATACCTTTCACCCTGCTTGTTTAAAGCAGGCTGCAGAGCAGAAAAAGGCTGTTTGTGTCCATGTCGAAAAACATGTATGACGTAACCCCAAAAGTCAGCATATGGTGGAGACTCTGAAGCAGTAGATCCAAAAGTTGGAAGAAAATGAAAATAAACTCAAAACAGGGATGAGAAAGTGAGGGAAAGTTAGAAAAGAAGCTGGAAAACATCGAACATAAAAGAAGATAAACAGAAAATCGGCGGGAATCCTACTACTACCACAAATTCTGCCCAGTCACCTGTCAAAGCTGCCAATCGTCGTGCGAGTATCCCATCTGCCCCAAATGACAGTAGTTCAAATGCACCTGAGAACCAAATAGTTCATAAGCCTATGACAGATATCACGACAACAAGTACCGACGTGCTTGACGTTGATGTTGTTGACATAAACCCAACAATTGAAATACATAACCTCCAAGACTCTCCATCACAAAATAAAAACAAAACAAAAGAACCCGTGGAAGCTGTATCCGTGGCAATCATTACTACAGATGCAGCTACAGAAGTTAAAAATGCTTGACAAACGATAGGAAAGCATGGCAAAATTATCCGTGATCCATCCAAAAGTACCCAGACCTACACCTCTGAGAGGTAGCAATGACAACACAGTGCTACTAAACACAGCGAAGAAAATGGGCGCCTTATTCCTTACAGGCTTAGCTCTAGATGTGACCAAGGACGAAATTATGACATTTTTAACGAACAGCAAACTAGGCAGAGAATGCTAATGCGACAAGATCTTTACAAGGAAATTCAAATATCAGACTTTATTCAAACTAATAATACCCCAAACTGTGGACGAATATATGAACCCAGCATTATGGCCTACAGGTATAATCTTAAACCATTTCCTGAATCTGCAGCGCCGAACCAGGGCAGCAAATTAAATACCAACAAATCAAGTTTATCAGCGACACAAAGCAATAACCTGAAAAAACACTTCTTTACTATCATGCATCTCAATATCCGCTCACTTCGAAACCAAGTTGAGGAGGTTGAAGCATATATTATGGACAAAAAAATTGATATCATATGTTTTACTGAGCATTGGCTTACAGAAGAAGGAATCAGCTCAACAAACATACAAGGTTATAAATTGGCCACTTTTTCGGCCAGATGGAACACTGCCATATGGGTTAAATATAATGTTGAATTTATAAAAATAAACCTAAATTTAAACCAAAATATTGACAAATTATAGAATCTTGTGCCATAGCTTTAAGTTATTTCAATATAAACATAGTGACTATCTATCGTTACCCACAAGGCCATTCTGACACCTTTTTGTTAACCATGGAAGGTATCTATCTATCCTATCTCAGCTGAGTACTGAAAAACAGGTGGCCTTGGCAGAGGATTTTAACAATACATGTTTTGAGTAGTTTTGATCTGTCTAAGATGATCGATGTACCAACAAGAGGAGAGAACTGTATTGGCAATATCTTCCTGGGCTCTGCAATGGAGCTATGTTCTGCTGTTGTTCACAATCTGCATTTCTCTGATCACTGCAGCCAAGTTGTCAGGTTCAGTGTCTGTCACAGAGTAGGTTTCATTCATACTGAGGATACTTTCAGACCTATAACACATAAGGTATGTTTTGGTATTACAATAAGGTGTCTCAGATTGATTGGAGTTTTGTGAATGAAATAAATGTGCATGGATGAAACATATAGCCATTTCTTGTGACTCCTAGGGTCAACCTATTTGGAATCTTTCACAGAAAAAAACATATAGGGGTAGACCTGATCAACCCCAGAGAGTATCTTGGTTTACCAAGGAGCTTAATGCAATGAGGGAACAACTTATTTTCAGAAGAACTTAAAAACAGTAAGGGGGATCGGTTCAGTTATTTGTCAAATATATAAAGAATATAGAACAGAATACAAAAACAAATACAGTTAGCAAAAATCAGAGCTAATGATACTACAATAAAAAAATTCAACAAACCCTGTAAAATCCATGTCGAATATTATAAATGGACATTGTGGACTTCCTAAGAACTCTCCTGACAGTTTTAATGACTACTTCTCAACAATAGCCTTTAACTTAGTCAAATAAATTCCTATCATAAATAAAGACTTTCTCAACCACATAAAGGTGGAAAATGAACCAGACACTTTCACATTCTGTGAAGTGACCAGGTGCAGGATATAATTCAATAACTTAAAAAAATAAATCAAGTAGAGACATTTTTGGATTGAATGTGAGGGTATTGAGATTAATAAAAAAATCTAATAATTATCCCCCTTACTAAATTGATTAATTTATGCTTCAAGGAAAATACACTTTCCACATTGTTGAAAAGAGCTATAGTAATACCTATCTTCAAGAAGGGAGACATAAATCAACCTCAAAATTATAGGCCAATATCCCTGCTCCCTGTCATTTCATGAAGAAGTGCATGTCATTGCAAATAACAAACTATTTTGAATCACATACATATTTTTCAGAAAACCAGTTTAGATTTCGAAAAGGCGAAAATACAGTTCTGGGTATCTTAGACCTAATTTCCCACATAACTAATTCTTTTCAGAGATTACGCAGGTGGTGAGAGGTGGATAATGCGTCATCAGTGGAGTGTGTGGGCAATATTGTGGTTAAGGTTAATGGAGCCTATCCTTTTCATAATTTACGTTATTTGTCAAATGCTGAAACGACTGCAAAGCTTACAATCTATGCTGATGCCACTACACTCTCTTTGGCATCTGACACAATTGAGAATTCGACTGAAAGTATGATGGCTGTGCCAGAGAGGACGGAGGAATGTTTTTGTTTTAATAGACTAGTGTTAAATTCAGATAAGACCAAACAGGTGCTGTTTTCTCTGCGAGACACTGGGGGTGTGAATAAGAATGTGAGGGAGGTGAGGTTTCTGGATGTGAATCTAGTTCTAAAACTTAGATGGAACTTGCATATTGACAACTTAAGCAAGAAATTATCTAGGGGATTGTTCGTACTTAGGAACCTTGCAAGCAATCAATGTTTTATGACCTATTCTGCTGCCTTCATACTATGCTATTTTTCACTCGCACCTTGCTTATGCATCGCTGGTTTGGGGTCACTCGGCGGATACTTACAGAGCTCTTGGACCGCAGAGAGGGGCTCTCAGAATAATTATTGGTAGCCTGGATTACCGAATAGAATGCAGGGAAGCCTTCAAAACACTCAAAATGGGCTCTTCCATCCCAGTACATATTATATGATAGCCTCCTTTTCATTAAGCGGAGCATAGCATTATGCAGGGCACATGAGGAAATTCACGAATATGATACCAGGAATAAAAGTAATCTAATTCCAGAATACTGGAGTTTAGAGAGGTGTCAGACTGGGCCTGGGTACTGGACAATCAAGTTTTTCATTGTTCTGCCTGATGATATAAAGCCTTTTTATGTATATGGATTTTAAAATAAAAGTCAAAAAAATACTGACCTCAAGTGCATTTTATTCTCTTAATGAATTCTTAAGTTTTAATTTTGTGTAGTAGTTTGTCTCATCTATCAAGATTATCTTTTTTATATGTATTACTTATGTGTATATTTTAAGAATATTTTAGACCTTGAATATTGTATTTTTTAAGTTTTAAATGTATGTTGTAAATGCCTTATTATAGGTTGAAATATCTTTCCTATACATTCCTTTTGACCTGTGTAAATATTTTTTTTTGTAATTGACATTAATATATGAATTTGAATTTGAAATTTAATTATCTGGACTATTTTTTAAAGCTGGGAAATATAGAAGAGTTTAAATGTAAATTCGTGCGCTAACTTCAAATATGGCCGTTATTTTTTGCCGTAAAGCAAATACAGGATATATAATTTAAACAAAATTATTTTATATGTAGTTCAGATGAGGATGTGTCAGAAGAAATAAATCTACTGAGAGTTCATGAAGACAAGAAGCCGAGATAAATTTTCACAACTAAAGCCGTATTAAAATAGCATTTCTTGAGCGTTACCGGCGCAAAAAGATGTACGTATGGAATCAAAACAGTTACCCGCGGCTCACAACCAAAATAAACCAAAAAACTGGAATAAATATCCGGGAGTATCTACAAAGTTCAAAAGCATCCCGCTGTTTAACGCCGGGTATCAAATACCTATAAGAAAGATTCATGAATAAAATACAAATTTGTTACGTGTTAAGGTTTTTAGTACGAGTCGTTCTCTGTGGTGGTACCGATGTACGACTTTATTAATGCCTTTTATAAATCCGTGTACGCTATGGTCGGTGGTGATCGATTGCGATATACCATGCTGGGTGCTACCAGTAAAACATTTTTATGGGGAAAACACACCACGGTCGTGTGAAATTTTATGTTCAGCATGTGCGACAATAGTTAGAAAAATTAGTAATATACTGCTTTAAAAATTTATGACCAGCTTCCACAAGTTTCGTCTTAAACAAAAATTAATTTGTGAACCAACTGTTGGATGGGTTTTGATAATTAGTGCTATACAAAGCTGGTATTCTCGAGTTTTGTAGTAAAGTGACAAAATATCCTTAAATGTGTGCTAAGTCTTAAACCTCATAGCACTTGGAAATGTTTTTTTGTGTCACTGAATTCGAATTTTTAATTTGTCTTCAACCATTAATCCTACAATGTGAAATGTATCTTATTAAATTAGTGGTGTTTCCAGAAATTTGGTTGCAAAATAGTAGCTCTTCTCTTTTATGTTATTGCGCTTCTTCTTTGAGGATCAATTACAAAATAAATATAATAATAAAATTTATAAATTCTTTCGTAAAATAAAATAACCTAGCACCAGCATTAAGGGATATCGTGTGAGACGAGAACCTTACAGAACCTGAAGGTCTAGAGTCTAGAGCCTTAAAACAAGGACCAAATGCAAACGAATATTTCTAAGTAAAGGCCCTATCATAACATTTACAAAATCACAGCGAAGTAGATGCTCAGTAATGTATTAAGGCAATTTGATTGTTTAAAGCTAATTAAGGTATTTGTTGGAGTTTTATTCATACTTTAATTCGTTAGAAAGATCCTCCATCAGGTCCAATGATTTTTGATAAATTTTTTCGTCTGTAACCCTCTGGGTTCCAATCTAGTACTTGTCGAGCAATATAGACATCGAGGTACACGAGTTATAAGTAAATCCAATAAAAATAGCATTTTCATAATGTTTCATAGTTTTATTCATATTTGCACACCCTTTATGCCTTTTCTTCCTTTTCGTAATCGTTCCAGGGTTGGACATCTCCAGATCCAAATAAATTATAAATGATGGCGGTCAAAACATTGGAACCTGCGGCTATGAAGAATACTGTTCTCCATTGAAGTGGATCAGTCTACAAAAATAAAAGGTTCATCAGTTAATTCAAGTTAGTATTATTTCCTTTCATTAAGGTATTTTACGTTTTGTATTTACTATCCACGAAACATCACACCTTAAAATGCTGATGTTTACCAAAATATTGAACTGATGAGTCAATCTCAAAAATCTTTAACATAATTTGGTTCGAATTGGACAGTACGTTGGTGAAACACATTTCATCTTTAGGCGTGAATCAGTTTTCTATAAATGAGTAAATTAGGTGCACAATAAGTTATTTTGAGAAAAACGGTCTAAAGTTTATTTCTTTAAAAAACGTTTACAAAAATTTCATTAAATTTTCTTAAAAGACATGCAAAAACAGAATTTTGCACTTTTCTGTGCAAATACCAATTTTTGCAACTGAAAAGAGCCAACCAAAATAGGGAAAAATATTGATCAATATTCTAAAGACTCAAACTTAAAATGACGTTTCTAGTATCGGACCGATTACTTGGCTCTCCACTTGTATGATCAAGATTTTTGTAAAAGCCTAGCTCTAGGTTTTCTCTTCACTCAAAAAACGATTCCAAATAAGTGTTGTCCAATTGCCTTAGCTCCCATCATGTCCAGTCATGGAGAAACTGATCAACGAACAGCTTTTAAAACATTTTGGATTGGCAGGCATCATAAGCGATCGGCTGTATGTCTTCCGCAAGCACAGATCAAAGGGAGATCTCCGGACTTACGTGACCTACCTGTGGACCAAAGCCATCTAGAGCTATAGCGAATCTCGTGCAGTAGTCTCGACATATTCAAAGCATTTGATAGGGTGTGGCATGACGGATTGTTACCCATATTGACAGCATACGCACTACCACCAGCGCTGCTTCTGGGACTTTCCAATTTTTGAAGGGATCGAAGCATCCCAGTTGGTATTGATGGACATCTCTCGGATGAATTTAAAATCAATGCTGGAGTTCCTCAACGGTGTATGTTATCTCCTAAACTGTTTCTGCTCTATATCAACTATCTTTTAGACAGGACAAACAATTCTATTTACATATTTGCAGACGACAGCACTCTTATATCCTCATTCATATCGCGGACTCCAATGACCGCTGCTCGTTCCCCACGCGAGCGAGAAAATCAGATTGCTGCCATCAATGATGATATGAACGCCATCGTGGAACGGAGTGAGGAAAACAATGCCCAGTTTAACGCAGGAAATACTCAAGCAGCTATTTTCTCAAAAAAGCAAACACCACAGGACCTGGCTTATCAATGACAGGACAAATCCTGACTCTGGCTTCATCCATAAGCTTGCTGGTTATCAACGTAGAAAACAACATGTTTTGGCATAATCACGTCACCAAAATCGCCAGGGCAGCACAAAAACTTGAAGCCCTCTATAGGCCAAAAAGTTTTATACACCTCATCAGCTCTCACTGCTCTGTAAGGCTCAGATGAGACCATCTCTGGAATAATGTGTGGAGCTCGGCCTCAAAACACTTGCTAAAGATATTGGACTTGATACAGAGGAGAGCAGCCCGTCTTGGGGATGACCCAGAGTTAACTAAATACCTCAATAGCCCTGGGCATCGAGGAAAAGTGGCGGACCTATCTATTTACTATCGCTACTACTACGGAAGGTGTTCGAACGACCTGGCACTTATTATTTCGCCCAGAGTGTCAAATAGAAATACCCGTCAGACCCAAGCTGTTCATCAACATAAGGTTCAGTTGCGAACACCTAGGACGTCGCTTTTACGGGACTCCTTTATCTGGAGGATTGCCTCGCTCTGGAATGAACGTCAAAGTAACGTCTTTCCCCTGACCTACAACCTACAGCGCTTCAAGTCTAACGTTCACCGTCTTCTCCGCACACGTGGAGCTCGTTGAGCGGTATCAGAATAACAGTGCTTTTCCAAAAGACCAACAATTGAAGATTCGTTTCCCCTTAAGCAATTTCCAGTTGTAACTTTTTTAGGGCGTAGTGCTGAAAGGTGTTTTCCTTTTGCCACTCTACTAACTTCGGAGCAAAAATGTGACTTATAGTATAATTCACCTCGCACTGTAAGGTTGTCTTTTACGTTTTGTTTAATAAAAATAAATCTGTTGCATTCGTTAAATTTGAAATGCCATTGAGCAGGTTTTTTAATGATGTCCGTTGCCGCTGCCTTCCAATCGCAAACATCCCAGTCTTTGTCCAGAATGTAGACTGTCGAGAATTTTTCGTTGATATTTTCATATTAATTACGATGAACTAAATACCCTGTCAGCAGGTAAAAATGAGTGGCCGACACCTGGAAAACTAATTTCCAAATATCCTAAATATTAGGCCAGCATAGACATCATGACAGAATTCAACTTTGGTAAAGCCAAATTTTTTTAACAGCCAAATGTGAATATCTGAAAAACTTTTGATTCGGATTTGAGTAAGCTATAAAATGCCTTAATGATTACTTAATTAGTTTTTTCTTTTTCAGAATTATTTAGCTTCAATAATTCATTGGTACGCAATCAGAATGAATACTTTTTAGCTAATGATGTACCAAGGTTATCATGAATATGATTTTTCCATTTTGCCAAAAATCCTTTTGACAAGTAAAAATAGTATTAAAATATGTATTGAAAATTCTTGTAGCTGACGCACTTTTACAAAAATGCATGGATTTAATTTCAAAATATTTTTAACCCAAACTAACCCGAATCCCCAGTTTTGCAAGCAGTAGCATATACCCTGCGAATCAAGGAAGAGACAGTGAAAATTGCAACTTGATATCGTAAGTAAAATATCGGTCTTTCTGATAAAAATTTCCGTAGTTCACTATTTATGTTCAGCAGCTTAGTTGACATTAAAATTATATATTCAGATTGGAAATAAGACAGCTTAAGGAAGCCTTACATTCATTAATGGACAATATTGAATGCTGATGATGATGATAAATATCTTCTGAATCACTTTATAAGACTGAAATCTAAACACTAACCGTAACTTCTTCAACGCAAAATTTAATATAGCCGGTTGCAAAAAATAAACTTCAATGTGTGATCAAGAAGTAGTGATCTAGTAGTCACAGCGAGACAAGTTCAATAAGGAGACCAGAACTATATAGGAGCCAATCCCGGAAGTTCTTCCTTCCGGCCTGCATTGTAATAAGGGCTAAAGCACAGGTCGGAACATAACTGTGTTTTTAGTGGGTATGCCAGTGGTGAGTCCCATAATGACCCCCCAGAGGGATGTGCGTAAATGAGCATTTTCTCAGAACACAAAAAAGAATTAAGAAGTAAATCGATCGGTTTCAAATTATATTATCAGGCCTGTTTCAACCAACCATGAAAATCGTACATGGAGTGGTAATTTCTAGTAGCATAATTATCTTGTCAATACTACAGGTTAGTTATTGCCTTCAAAACTGTCACTGACAACTGGATAATACGGTTTTCTAATCAGTTGGAACAAAGTAAGACATAAATATAATTCTAACTCATATTAAAATACTTTGCCTTATTAATTTCAAATAATTCAAATTCAAATTCAAATTCAAATAATTTTTATTAGTCAGTAAATTATAAAAATAAACAATACTACATTAACATTTTCAATAATATTACTGACAAATAAGGACAGCACCGCGATTAAAAAACCGATACATAGATCACATGTTGCCATGTGACTATGTGGCGCAGCCCTGAAAAAATTAAAATAATAACAATAAACTTAATACGATCCTAACTATAAAAGTTGTAAGCCAAGGGGAGAACCGACTGGATTGGCCGAGCAGAAGCACGCACATACACGCAGGGAAAGACAGTGCACCAAGGAACAAAAAAGCAATATTTATTTTAAAGTTGATCTGATGTTATTGGATCAGATAGCATAGGGGGATGCCAGCAGAACAATTCATGATAACATGATACCCAATTATGCATTCAACCTAAACCGCTTCATCAATAAGTACAATACAATAATAAGAAATGGCAATGAACAATAATATGTTAATATTAGTAGTTCCCTTGACTTTCCAAGAGCCTATCTCTAATATACTTTTCAAATTTATATAAAGAACAATTATTTTTTATATTGTTCGGTAAATTATTCCACATTTGAATTGCAACAAAGCAAAATGATTTTTGAAAACTTGTTGTTTTGTGCTGCGGTACTCTAAAGTAATCTATATTCCTTGTATGATGTGGATGTTCAAATGTATTAAAAAGGCATGCCAAATACGGAGGCAGTCCGGACTTTACAATTCTATTCACAAATGAAAACATATGAGCTTTACGCCGATTTGACATAGATAAAATTCCGTGCTGATTAAGATGCGGAGTGATATGATTTCTAAAGGGTATACTAAATGAAAAACGCATGCAGGTGTTTTGAAGTTTTTGAATAGATCTTGAAACACTCGAAGTTAGCGAATCACCATAGACAATATCCCCGTAATCAAATAACGATAATATGAGGGTATTACATAAATAATACTTAGTTGTAGATGACAAGTATTTTTTCAATTGATACAGTTTATTTAACCGCATATACGCAACTTTAAGTCTACTATTAATATGCCCCTGAAAAGTTAAAAGTGAGTCAAAACGAATTCCCAAGTTTTTTACTTCAGTAACTACGGGTACTGGTACATTGTTTATCTCAACACTAAAATTCTCAGAGGCGTTTTCAATCTGATTTTTGCTTGTTCCAAAAAAAATTATATTCGATTTGGATGCATTTAACTTTAAGTTATGCTCTATGGCAAAACGATATATGTTATTTAAGTCACTGTTAATCTGCAATTGGGAAGTGTGTGCATTTTGTGGTAAAAATGATATGTATATTTGAGAATCATCAGCATATTGCTGTAATTTTGAATATTTTATTTCCTTGTACATATCTGAAACATACAAGGAGAACAAGAGCGGCCCCAAGATCGAACCCTGTGGGACACCTGCTACCACTGGTCTGTAATTTGACTTTAATTTGTTAGAGTGACTCCTTACTTCCACACATTGCATTCTACTGACAAAGTATGATTTGAAAAATTTTATAGATTTATTCGACAAGCCAAAATAGTGCAACTTGGCCAAAAGCAGATCGTGACTCAACGTATCGAAGGCTTTACTAAAGTCTAATAAGGCCAAACAAGTGATGTCTTTCTTATCTTCATTAGATCTTATATCGTTGAGGAGATTAACCAGGCAAGTAGTCGTACTAAAATTTTTTCGAATTCCCGACTGACAGTCAGGTATTATTTTGTGATAATTAGTAAACGAAAGAAGTTGGTTATATATATGTCCTTTTAAAATTTTTGAAATCGCTGGCAAAATACTTATGGGCCTTAAGTCTTTTGGATCTTTGGGATCGGATATCTTTGGTAATGGCCTTACTATAGCCTTCTTCCATATATTAGGGTACACACTATTCAAGATACAAGTGTTAATTATATTTATTAAAGAATTCATGCAAAATGGTAAACACAACTTTAAATCTCTTATTGTTATTTCGTCTTCACCAGCAGCATTACTATGTATTAAATTTATAATATTACTTAAGGTTTCTTGATCAATTAAATTAAAATTAAGCTCAGTATTTACATTACCAAGTTTGTTATTTTTGTAAAAAAGGATTCTATCATTAGAGGCGGTGTCAGTAACGCTGCTGCACTCAGCATAATAATCATTTAAAGTTGTTGGGTTCGCTAGTTCAGAAGGAATATCAAAATTTGAATTATGCGTTAAATTTAGTCGTCTTGCACAGCCCCAAAAGTCCTTACCCGTTTTGGCTGAGACTGAATTAAAGTAAGCTACCTTTTCGCGAATTATGGCATGCTTAGTATAGTTTCTAAGATCGCGATAGTATTGTAATCGAGTTTCAGTTCTATTTTTGATATATTTGTGATGCGCTTTGTCCCTTAATTTAATCAGTAATTTTATGTTATCGGTGATCCAAGGTGTATATGGCTTTTTTGTATTATCTTTTTTCGCTTTAGAGGAGCGTGCTTATTAAGTAAGTATAAAATATTGTCAGAAAATAATGTTAACTTTTCGTCTATATTTTTTATATAAAATATGTCGTTCCATGGCAACTGGAGAGAATCATACTGAAATTCTGTATATGTCGTAGTCTCATGGTGAAATCCGCCTTTTCATGAAAAGACTAGTCCTATCATGAAACGTCGGCATATTGTGTAAATAAATGAGGCTACATAATCTGCCGAGGCGTTTCCCGAAATCACTACATTCTTCCGGCGGATAGCGTCGTAACATGATCCGACTGAATTTAAAGCACGGCACTTCGTGAAGCGGGCAAAGCGGCTAGATAATATTTTATCTTTATTTGTGGAAGGCATGAAACAAAATACTGGAAAGGAGTTATTTGATGGACACTACAATGAATACTATAGGCAGTATAAAAATAAGCGACCATACAATATGCGACAATTAAAAAAGGTATGTATTAAAACTTTAACAATATGTCTTCGTGATGCAATCAATTTCTCGCAAGTGCTCTCGTGGTGTAGAGGTTTAAATCGTTGGGTCTCACCTGGAAAACACGGGTTCGAACCTCGTTGCTTTTTTTTTATTATGTTTCTAAACAGCTTTTTTTTCTTGATTTTGGGTATGTCTTGAGTTAGATTGTGTTAGCACCTGGTTAGTTTCCTTTCCTTGAGCCCCCGTAGCGAGCGAAGCGAGCGGAGGGCCATGCGGATCGACCAATAGGAGAGGCCGATTTTGATATAGTCGGCTACGCCCGTAAAGGATCTTAAAATGCGTATAATCCTACCTTTAAATACCAAATTAACACACGCCATTCAAACATAATGTTCGTTCTCTTGGGCACTTCATGAAACGGGAACGTTCAAAGTTAGGCAGGTTGTGTTACACACAATACGCCGCCATATTATGGGTTTTTCATGAAAAGCCTTGTCTGATTATGTAACTTCATATTTTTACACAACATGCCGACGCTTCATGATGTGACTAGATTTTTCATTAAATGACGGATTTCAGTATAAGACTACGACATATATACAATATTATTGTAGTTACGAAATTCTATGAATTTTTGCTGACTTCTTTTTATCATCGTGTTAAATACCGTGTTTACCAAACAATGATCGGAAACTCTATCAGAAACATTTACGGTACAGCCCCTTTGGATTTCAAAATTTTTATTTGCAATTATAACGTCAATAAGATTACTAGATGTATTCAACGAATTACTAATGCGAGTGGGTTCATTGATATGTTGAACTAGGTCAAACGTATCTAGTAATTTTAAAAGTTTAGCTCTTGATGCGGAAGGTTTTAAGAAGTCAATGTTAAAATCGCCAGTGAAAATTACATAATCATAAAATGGTACCGATAAACTCATTATGTCCTCTAAAAAAAATTTAGGGAGTACTGCCACATAATTATAAAACAATGCTAGATAATTGATTGGTAATAATTCAGTAAAACATAGTTTAAATCCATGTATTTACCTCATCTTTCACTATCATGTGCACGACAAGAGGCGCTAAAGCTCCGGTGCCTTGTGAAACCGTATTGCACAGACCCATCACAGTACCGGCATGATTTGGAGAAAGATCCATATGATTCACTGCCCAGCCAGAGAACACTGCTGCGTTAGAACCGACGGCCATGATCAGAAGTGCCACTGCTTGGGTTGTCTGGTCAGCTCGTGTATAACCGAGGATTACTAATGCTATCGCTGGAACTAACAAACCTAAAAAAAAATTTTTGATTGTGCCGATGCTAATATTGATATTAGCAAAGAACTGTTAAATGGTTCAACTCCCGCTTTCATTTTAACATTTATTATAACTAAATTTTTCTATATTTTTGATAATCTAGAACTGTTGCTGATGTTCTTGAAGTATCTCTTATTTAAGAAGTTATTACAGAATATATCCTAATATTTGTTTTCAACTATCTATGATCGTTAATTGTGTAGGTACCACTTCTTAATCTTGCATCTATGATCCATGGCCTACATTACTTGATTATTATAGTCATTAGAACCAAATTTTCTGATGGCTAAATCGTTATAAAGAACTATTTACAAATTAGAGTTGAATACATCAATAAAGGTGTCACTCGAAGACAAAAAGATCAATGTCGATGATGCAATACTTAAAAAAGCATCTCTTACCTATGAAGATATTACAGAATATTATTATATTACAGAATATATATTTTCAATCGTCAACTATCTATAATTATTTTCACTAATTGTATACGTACTATTTCTTAATCTAGTATCTATAGTCTTGGACCTACATTGCTTAAACTAAAGATATGTTACGTCCTGAGTTTCATAGTCAATAGAATCAAATTTTCTGATGGCTAAATCGTTATAAACAACTGTTTGGAAATTGGAATTGAATACACCAACAATGGTATTGCATCATCATCAAACAGTTAAGAATTTAGTTGACTTAATTAATCCAATCCCAACTAATCCAATTTTTTTGCGCCAGATTAGTTATTAGTAATGGCACACATATATCATATATGAATATGATTTATTAGATTACGTAAAGTTCAGAGGCATATCAGTCGCAATAACTTTAAGTTGTTTATATGGCAAGGGATTTAGAGAGTTACCTGAGCTCAGATGTAAATAACTAAAGAACCTGGTTTTCTATCCATGAAAACTCTATTCTGAAAATACCTTCTATCTAAAATAATTAACAGAGAAAAAACGAAATACCAACCGAGTGGTTCTTGTAGATAGCATATGACACTGTGTTAAGTTGCACATTAGGAATATTGAAGGAACAGATACGATTGGGAGCGAATGATTTATTAACGAGATATGGATGGGAGTGGATGCCTTCTTAACAACAGGTATCAAAAGCAAACAATTGATATACTTAGTATGGGTATGTCCAAAGAATCGTGGAAGAACGACTACAAAAATTAATTATGCATTGGTTTTCACCAAATAGCAGAAATATCAAAGAATATGTGCAATAAGGGAATAACTCAAGAAGTCTAAGCAAGCCTTTGTGAAAGTAAAGGATGTTTTAAAACCTGCATTATTTTAAACTGAGACTTTACCGTTAATGTTTTCAGGTTTTGATACAAACTCATTAAGTTCATCGATCACATCACTGGTAATCTTCATATCCCGGTAATATCTCAGCTTGATGAAGCTGTGAATCATATATTAGAATTGTAAAGATTTCCCTTTAGCTTAGTAAAACCTAGATGTTTTAGAAACAATTCAATCAAAAACTAATCGCCGTTTCCAAGGTAGGTAATTTAATAGTTATTATAAAATCCCGTCAATATCTTGCTTATCTTTTCCTATTACAGCATTACAATAAAAACACAAGAATATTCGATGGTTATATGTGTGTGAAATAAAATGATGATTATCTGATTAATTTAAAAAATCTATTTTAATAAAATTGTTTTAGAATTTTCTTACCAAAAGAATTAAATACTTTCCTTGATCTAGTTCGACTTAATATTTTCTTATTGATGATCGCATCTGACACAAAACCAGCAGCCAGACTGAGTAACCATTGGGCCAAATAAGGCAGAGATGAAAGAAGACTATTCTAAAAATTCATAAAAATATTCTATTCTGTAAAAAATTATTCTCCTTTGGTAACTAACTAGTTCTGATTTAGTGAGCTAACTAGAGTGCATTTAGGATAGTTTGGGTTAAAACTAAATACTCTAGGAGAACTCCGCAGTGTATAGATTTATAAAATACTTATTATCACTCTGTCAGCTATATCTGAGGATAGTGGCATTCTATTCGCTTAGATATGGAAATGATAAACTTCAAATTTCACTAACCCAACTAACATAATAAATACCTCCTCTCCTGTTTATAGACCGAATAAACTAAAATTTTAAACGTAGTCATTTATCAATAATGAAATGAGGTCCTAGCTTTCTTCCTACAAATGATCATCACCTGGAGCAACTTTCCAAACATCTCTTTATAAACCTATTTATCAAACAAACTTGATGAATACTATTAATGCTTAATATGTATTTTCGTAACTTACCTCTGTGATATTGAAACGCATCACATAACTCATATAACTAGGAATCTGCGACAACAAAGTCCAGAAGCAATAGTTGTTTCCGGTCTGCGAGAATAATAGGGCCCATACCGGCACAGATGTAACAATTGCTTTCCATGGTGTTGCATGCACCTATCGAGATTATTAAAATTTGCTTTATAAACAAACAAAATATACAAATGAATAATACTAATTGAGAAAACAAGAATTCAGTTATAGATTTAGAACATCTTAATTTTTACGGCTTATCAATAAATTGTCAATAATTAAATTTTATGACGATTTTATATAAGCCTTAAGAAATTGGTTTCACAATACCTATCATATATCAACTAGCTGAGTCAAGATTCAATCAAGGGAAAATTTTTACATTAAATATATTTAACTAATTTAAGCATATTTGTTACTATAACAAAATCTTTGCAGCTTAGGAACGAGTAACTCAATTGAAGGACTTACCACTTTCTCATCAGTATGTCCCAAGCTCGTCTCAATATATAGCTTCTCCGCTTTGCTGATCGAGGGATGAAGCGCTGGACTGTCATATCCAAATGTTGCCATAGCTATGATCCATGCGAATCCAAAAGCACCATTAAGGTGGAATATCATCGGCCAGCCGTACCAACTAGCTGATATTATACCGCTTACCTGCATTATAATCACTGTGGCCAATGGGGCAGCTAGAAATTAAATTAATGTTTTCTAAACTAAATATTACTACGCATTTAATGGACATTTTTGTCACACATAAAATATTGTGTGCGTTGCAGCAGATTTGTGCTCTTTCCGGTTACGTAGCTCAGATAAATAATTGGAAGAGATAAATGGAAAAGTTGAAGATGTTAAAAAACAAATTTAGCGTCGATCATAGTCATTAACGCAAGAAATGCATTATATTTTAATCAGTTTGAATAATCTTCTTTACATTTAATATGTTACGATCTTCTAGTATCTGTCTCGTTGCCATAATTGAGAAAAAATGTAAAGGCCATTTCAATTACTACTTTTTGTTACGATATTCACGACTATGCAAGCTGCCTTACTGCCCTATAGAAACAGCTAAAATGTATGACTGACTGTTATATTTTGTATCTAAACCAATTGTGCTAGAAGTAGGTACATCTAGCCGCCAGGCAGCCAAAACAAATCTCCTCAATGTTCAGTCAATAGAGCGGGTGTAGAGTGCGTGAGCAGGGACCTAAGCGACTTCTTCAGAAACTTGTTTCGGGTGCTTAGGGAGTAAACATACTAAAAGTTCTGACGTCTAGGTGGTGAGCCGGAGGGCGGAGTGCAAGGAAAGACCCATTTTTGAGTTTTTCGCTTATATCTCAAAAACCATGTATCACACGGAATTATTTTCTGATATGACATGAAAGCGTATGAAATTCTCTACAACTCTCATTCCATATACCTTTTTCGAATTCGCAATCGTTTGCGAGCCACACGCTCGGGATTAGTGAAAATTAGAAAAAAATACTTTACATCTTTTATCAAACATTCTTTCATATCATTTAAACTATTCATCTGAGGTAAAAGCGTCTTTTTCAGAATCTGTTTTTGTTATTCCTGAGCTACAACTATCGCTTGTGTGTATCGTCCAATAATATGTGTCGGTACACATGAATCATGTTACATGAAAAATAGCAAATTTTATTTTGAAGATATCAAAAATAAGACCTTTATATCATAAATTGTATAATGATGATGTAATAAGGCTGTTCAACTGTCTCGGATGAACATAGTAGTGGACGAAAGATACCTACTGCATAGAGTAATTTGGCAAAAAAATGCCTCCGTTGCCACCATTTTTGATAGATATATCACCTACGTCAACCACCACTATCCTGGAATCAGTCCCACTCTGATATTTGATGGATCTCGAACAACATCGATACCTGCTTGACCTCCCTCCGCTGTACATATGCATAGAAAAGGATGCCTCGATCAGTGCGTATAGAGTCACTCAGACACAAAAACTCAAGTCAGGAAACCTGACTGGTCACCGTAAAATCCTGGAGGACATCCAGATAGAGGCGATGACCAAACCAACCGATACAATGGAATCAAAACTCCATTTTGATCGCTCCTTTCAAGTAGTAATTCAAGAACGCAATACTACCGGAGGAAGACTAAAACAACTAGAGAGGGGATCACTTGTCTGGTACACAGATAAATCAATCAACATCGATTCTTGTGAAACAAGAAGATTTTTTTCCAATCCTACCTACTTACTACAGACAAAGCTTCAGCAGTATGGGATACAGGCACTGCAGGCCACCGATGATGCTGAGGTCCTTATCGTAAAGACTGCTGTGAATCAATCCACTTACAGCTCTGTGGCTGTTGTTGGGGAGGATGTAGACCTCGCTGTTTTTTTATAGCTTCCCCTCCTCTCACCCAAGACATCCTGCTGTTAAAACCCGGCCGAGGGAAAACTAAAACAATGGGACAGCGTGGATTTGAACACATCCTCTCCTTACATTCGTTTACCGGCGGTGACACAGTCCCTTTAACTATAAGGGGCAAGTGGGCAACAAAGTGGGCTTCTCAAAATTGTACTTAAATTCACAGATCATCAAGAAAGCGGCAGTTAGCTTTTACAACCTCTCTTCTATTCCCTGCGACGTGGAAGAGGCTAGGAAGATGTTCTTTTTCAAATGATATGGGGCACCAGCAAGTCAGTCTCATTCAACCAGTACCGCTTCCAGTCGTTCATGAGTTCAGTGGCAAATATTAAGCCTGACATCAGC
>MU191085.1:10895-33635 GCA_016904865.1 Pissodes strobi | reverse complement strand
GTACTAACCTTATTGATCGATGTGCGTCAACAAAAATTGGTACACATATCAGGGATAATCATAGAAGTATACCAGAGATAGCAGAATGCATTTGCATCCCGTCAGGGTGTCTCAAAAAAACTAAAATTCAGAAAAACAAGGAACAAATTCTCTGCGCCCTTAGAATTAAATTAGTTTACTAACCTTATTGATCGATGTGCGTCGACAAAAATTGGTACACATAACAGGGATAATCATAGAAGTATACCAGATATAGCAAAATGCATTTGCATCCAGTCAGGGTGTCTCAAAAAAAATAAAATTCAGAAAAACATGGAATAAATTCTCTGCGCCCTTAGAATTAAATTAGTTTACTAACCTTATTGATCGATGTGCGTCGACAAAAATTGGCGCACATATCGAGCATAGTCATAGAATTCTAAGGGCGCAGATAATTTATTCCTTGTTTTTCTGAATTGTAATTTTTTTGAGACACCCTGACGGGATGCAAATGCATTCTGCTATCTCTGGTATACTTCTATGATCATCCCTGATATGTGTACCAATTTTTGTCGACGCACATAGATCAATAAGGTTAGTAAACTAATTTAATTCTAAGGGCGCAGATAATTTATTCCTTGTTTTTCCGAATTTTAATTTTTTTGAGACACCCTGACGGGATTCAAATGCATTCTGCTATCTCCGGTATACTTCTATGGCTATCCCTAATATGTGCACCAATTTTTGTCGACGCACATCGATCAATAAGGTTAGTAAACTAATTTAATTCTCAGCGCGCAGACAATTTATACCTTGTTTTTCTGAATTTTAATTTTTTTGAGACCCCCTGACGGGATGCAAATGCATTCTGCTATCACTGGTATACTTCTAAGACTATCCCTGATATGTGTACCAATATTTGTCGACGCACATTGTTCAACAAGGTTAGTATACTAATTTAAATCTAAGCCGGTTAAAAATGTATCCTTTGTTTTTCTGAAATTTTATTTTTTTGAGACACTCTGATGGGGTGGAAATGCATTCTGCAACTTCTGGTATGCTTCCTTGATTGTCCCTGATATTTCTACCCACGATACACATATAACGGTATGCTCTTGCGCAGGCAGAACCTTCAACACAGAAACGTGTGACGTCACCCGGGAACGACGCTTACGATTCTGTTATGTAAGCATGTATAGAACATATGTTTTGAAATGCAATATTCGCAGTTTTGGGGGATTTTAAACGACATTTTCGATAATAGGTACGTTCCTAATTATTATACGTGTACGTGTGTTAACTAAAGAATAAAAGCATTTTCATTCTATATTTATATTACTAATTATTATAATTGATATATTATACATAGTTTTACTCTAGAAAATAGTTTAAATGTATAAAAGGATATTTAAGTATTATTTCAACATTTTAGAACTAAGTAAAAAAGTAGGGATGAGATTGGTTGATGTAATGTTTATACTTGATGCGTAGAATCGAGGGGCACGCGGTCATGATAGTACCGTTTTATAATTCATTCCTTCATAAATTAATGATTTCTTAATTTAAAAAAATTACGTAAATTCAAATATTCTGTACGACATAGAAGTAGATTAGCTGAGAGAAGTTCTTTTTGATTCTAATATCTTGGCCCATAACATATCCAAAAATAATAAACAAAAATCCCATGCAAATAAAAAGTCATTAAGCATTAAAAAATTATCCAATTTCATTTAGCCCACAAGATATAGTTTTACCAAAGTTAAAGTACAATTTTAATTTTCTTTGTATTGACCTCATTATTATAGTCAATATTCTGAACCCTTTCAAATATTTTTTGCCCATTTTTACATATTTATTTCGTTTCCACTGAAGTAGACTCGGTTTGCAAAGTACTTTTTGATCCCAATACCTTAAGCCATAACATATCCAAAAATCTTTGAAAATAAAAAAGTTATTTTTTACTAGCAAAACCAATGAGTTTTTTTTATTTTACATGTTCAAGAAATTTCAAGATTTTGTTGGTTTCTTTTCAAGAAATCTTGGACTAACCCAAACTAATTTCTTGTCTTGTCTTAAAAAACGAAAATTAGTTCTTGTCATGATCTTGTCTTGAAACCAAGACAAGATCAAGACAAAATCAAGAAGTTGTCAAGGAAATGACGACTCCTACATATCGTA
Source organism: Pissodes strobi (assembly GCA_016904865.1). Classification (NCBI taxonomy): domain Eukaryota; kingdom Metazoa; phylum Arthropoda; class Insecta; order Coleoptera; family Curculionidae; genus Pissodes; species Pissodes strobi. Next base: position 31,478 of record MU191085.1, on the reverse strand, counting down.
CCGGATTTGGTTAAATAGTAGTTTTTTTAAATATAGCATTTTTTAATACTAATTAACAAAAAGGGAAGGCCTAAATGAAAAAAAATATATTCTTCATAAAAGTTTCGCTTATGTCTTGACAAGGTAATAGAGCAAATCCCATATTTTTTGCTTGTAATCTAACAAACATATCACAATAAAATCATATACATATCGTAACGGATTTCGTTTAAAAGTAGCTTTTTAAAATATATCACTCAATTAACAAAAAGAAAAGGCCCAAATGAAAAAAAAATAAAACCTTAAAAAAAATTAAAAGCAAGGGGGTTCGAACTCAGGCCGCGCCGCTCCACCGATAGAGGCGCCGAATCGAGACCTAACCACCTAGACCACTCGGCCACGAGCCACGAGAGCTGTTGGAACAGAACGATTACATGGCGAAGACATGGCGCGATTAGGTGCGCAAATCAATCAGTTTTTGTAGCGCTACAGAACCTAACGATTTTAGCACCCTGGTAGCATCGTATGTGAGCATGTGTAAATATTCCTCCCGGCGCGCGTTAAGAAGTTTCACTTCAGTCACACTTCAATAATACATGTTGCTTTATTTTTTTACTTATTTAAATTTTGGAAAATATTTTTTAACCACAAGTGTCTGGCTGGAGCATGAACCGTGACTTGATAGTGGTATATCTAAAACGAATGTTTAAAGAACGGAACTAAGGCACAGGAGCACTCGAATGTCGAATTAGCGGCAGCTAAAATCACGGTACGGTACGTGAAAATAGGATCCATCTCTAGCCATAGGATGTCCCTTTAGAGTGTGCGCCACTGCCATAAAAAATCATGTAAATCGTGGAAATATGTAATAAAAATAATAAAATAAAGCTTTAATAATTAACGATACTCACCATCTTTTACGTTAATTCCATCTTCTCTTCGACAAGCTCGAATCCACTGATTTGCTAACTCATGTTTAGGAAAAACGAAAATATTTAATATTACTCCCTTTGCTGGTCCTATTATTTTTCTTACAAGTAGTCACAGCACAGTTCGGCATAATTATACTATAAGTTTTTAATCTAAATAATCCTATAACACAAAACAAATCTAAAAATTCACTTAATTAAATAAACTATGACAGCGTCAAATTTTCCCGGGTGACGTAGATGCGCGGGTGAGACAAAAACAAGTCTAGAAATCAGCATACCGTTATATGTGTATCGTGTTTCTACCGATATCTGTGAACACACATCCATCAATAAGGTTGCTAGGCTTATTTAAATCTAAGGGTGCTGAGAATTTATGGTTTGTTTTTCTGCTCTGGCGGGATAGGACTACATTCTGCTACCGCTGGTATAGTTTTATGACATTTCCTTAAGTTTTCAGAGGTTTTTTTTTTATGGCATTCGCGTCAATTAATTATCCATTTTTTTTCCGGCCGGCCTTAAATTTGTAGGCCAAAGCGTTGTGTCCCGCGGCCCGCGTTTATGGCTAGATTTTATGGATAACTTCACACTGATAACTAATGAACAGTTGACGGCTCAAAGTTATGGGTCAGTCCCTAGACATAAATGTGACTCATTCGAGTCATTCGACATTCGACTCATTCCGGTTTGTTTTGATTCGTGTGATCGTGTGTGACGTGTGTGTGTTTATGTTTGTATTCTGGAGTGTGGATTGTGGTTGCGAATTCGTTTGGGTAGTTGTAATCTATAATAAGGTTTTTGCAAATCTGACTAAATATTTGTGCTTATAAAAGGTATTTCGGTAAGAAATAATTTTATTTAATCAAATGGGAAGAAAGTTCTTGAAAATATATCCCATAATAAATCCTTATTTACTGTCTTTTATTAAAAATTAATAAATCACCTAAATTCCTATATACTCTATTATCCCTTATTCTGGGCTGGCCAATATTTTATTTAGCCGACTTTTTTTTTATGCTAGGTATATGCCGTGGAAAATAAATGCTAACCGAACTGTAGGATTTTAAATAAATAATTAATAATAAAATAACTTTTTCTTTCCATCCCCAATGCACATTTTTTCACCTCCGGAAAGTTGACACTGCACCTTTTTTTTCAGCACGTAAATCAGTAGTAATGCGACTTTTTAGAGGGTTCCTGAGCAGCGCAAAATATAACCTTAAAAATAAACCAGTTGTAGAGACACCAAATGAACTAACCATTGAGGTGGATAGTACTACTGTAGCCACTGTATCCTTTGTGAAGGTGGACGAAAGGACATATGATTTAGTGCATACCCTTATACCTGAGCAGCTACAAGGTCAAGGATTGGGATATCTATTTGCAGAGGTGTGTGTACCTCCTATATTTTTCTATGGTAATAGTGGTGCTAGTATCTATATCCTATATCGTAGCTTGATATGATTTAATGTGTAGGTCTTACATTTTGAGCACTTTTTCTTGGAAAAAATTCCAATTTTAACAAACATAAAAGTCCCCCAAATTGCACTGTTGTTCTACAAAGTTTACAGAAATTGGGACAATTCCCTTAGATTGATGGTACTTCTCAACTCACAAAATATGTAGTATATTTTCAGTTTCTGGTTCATTATGCCGAATCTTACTTTTCGATGTCGTGAATGAATTTTTAAAAATCGAAGTGTAATAAATAATGTTCAGTTACTTCAAGCGTATTAGATTACTCATTGTTGTAGATATTACATAATATATTCTATATTGTAGCAGATTCATCTTTTTGTGTCAACTAATTATTTTCTATGTCACCTGAATCTAGGATAGGAGAATAAGACCTCTTATGCCAGGGCATAAATTGATACAGGCCCCAAATAAATTATCTAACAATGCCCTAACGAAGCTGAAAACCCTAGAAAATACTATATTTTGAGGGCAAATCTGCCCCGTTTTGAAAAGGAAGAAATATTAAAATAAAAATGATTAATCAAAATCAAATAAAAAAATACTTTATTGTCATGAAATAAGAATTTCAGTGACAAAGCTTGCTATCCTAATGTACAATATAATAAATAGTAAGTACACTCTACCCGAAAATACAAAGTACGGAGTAAAACAATCACAAAAAGTATAAAGAACAAGTACAATATACACATTTACACCACAGACTAAATAGCAAAAAAAAACTAAAAGTACAAACTATTGTGCAACTAGAGTATGCTGTCAGTATGCATACACAAAAAACCACAATAACAACATGTCACAGAGACAATACAGTTACAATAGCGGGTCATCATAAAACTCACGCATGTCATAGTAAGCTTTATCCAACAGGATTTTTTTCAGGTTTTTTTTGAACAGTTTTAAGTAACTTAATGATTTTATCCTGTCAGGTATAATATTAAAAATCTTTCTGCCTTCATAAAATATTGACTTCTTTGTTAATTCAGATTTTGGTATTGGCAGGGGTACATGCAACGTCTGTCGGGTTGTGCGCTGCGATTCACCACGAATGTTATGGTAATTTTTAAAAATTAAAGTTGTAATTTCAAGAATAAACAAGGATGTCATAGTTAAAATTTGGAGAGCTCGAAAGTGCGGTCTGCAAGGTTCCCTTTGATGAACATTTGCAATGAAGCGAACCGTCTTCTTTTGTAAAACAATTATTAGACTCAGCAAGCACTTGGTAGTTGCCCCCCAGAATGCAATACCATACCTAAGACGAGAGTCAAATAATGCAAAATAGACTGTTCGAGCAATTGTTGGGCCAAGTTCTGCTCTTATGGTATGAATGGTACGAATGGCAAAACACCCAGATGACAGTTTTTTATTCAGGCTCATTATATGATGCTCGAATTTAAGTTCGCCATCAATGAAAATTCCCAGAAACTTCGTTGAAGTATTTTCTTGAAGTGGTTCCGTGGCCAAATTCAACCCCTGCATGTCACATTTAAAGCCTATGATGTTTGTTTTTGCAACATTATTTGTTGCCTTAAACTTTGGGCATCCCTGCTGTGCCATAGAACAGAAGTGTCATCAGCAAATAGGGTAAATGTTCCAGAGATGTTGAGGTGCACTATGTCATTAACATAAATCAAAAATAATAAGGGTCCCAAGACCGACCCCTGAGGAACTCCACACCTAATCTGCAACGACGATGACCTTGCGCCACCACTACGAACCACCTGAGTACGGCCCTCAAGGTATGAACAAAACCAACCAAGAGTCGATCCCCTAAAACCATATCGCTGGAGCTTCCGCAACAGTATTCTGTGATCCACGCAGTCAAAAGCCTTGGACAAATCACAGAACACTGCCGCAGTGGCCTCACCACCATTAAGTCCAAGATACACTCTCTCCAAGCAACTGAAGATGGCGTCAAGAGTACCCTTTGCCTTCTGAAAACCAAACTGATCACATGTTATTATATTATGTGCTAGTAATCAATTCCATACTCTTTTCTTGGCAATTTTTTCGATAACCTTAGAGAGACTAGGCAACAAGGACATAGGTCTGAAGCTAGATGGCTCATTCAAATCACCTCCCTTATGAAGAGGAATCACAACAGATGACTTTAAACAAGAGGGGAAAAGCCCCTCAGACCAACTATGATTAATGGCCTCAGACAGAGCACTCAGTGCACTGAAGGGTAACTTCATTAACATTAATTAACATTAATTAATTAACATTAACAATACAGTTAAAACGTTTTGAATAGCTAGGTAACAGTAAAAAGCTTGGGTACTCTGCCAAGTTGAATTCAAAGTTTGTCAGAATGCACAGATGGGGGTAGATATATTCTCCAAACATTTTTTTTTAAATAGGTTTTCAGCATCTTTAGGATAGCACCTTGTGACAGTTTATACCCTGGGATCTTAACTAAACAGGTCTTACACTTATGCTGCCTTATTTAATCCTGTCCTAGCACTCCTAGCCATGTGACTTAAGACTTAAGAGGTAATTATTTGGTACAAACAGATTTCTTACTGTTAGGCATAACAATTTAATTAGAACTGGAATACGCATGTATCTAGACTTGCGATATACACACATTTAGAACCTCGAAAACTGTAAGAGTTAGAGATTGGGCCAAAGTTGTGTTAATATGACGTTGATAAATCAAAAAAACGTGTTTCAGTTTTTGAGATACAGAAAAACAAACGAATTTTTCTTATATATTCTGATTTTATTGCCTACATAACGGTGTTATCAGTTTGGTTATGAGACGTTGCGTTTTTTATGCGAACCCACCATTTTGAATTAATTTTAAAGAGCAATAGGTTTAGCCAACATTTAAGTTTGATTAAAAAAAAATTGCATAAGGATGTAAAAATCAAGATTTCCTAATCAAATTTTCAGATTCTATGGAAAATATTGACAGTTAAAAATTTAAATTTTTGATATTATGACAGGCTGTAGATTCTAAACGGCTCAACTTACAGGAAAACAGTTTGCACTTTTTTTTATCTTAGCTTTTCATAATCTAGCGTCTGGCAGTAACTTCCAGTTTAGTTTTTAATTAGTTTTCTCATAAACTAAAAAAAATTTTTTTGATTTCTCTTATTAAGATTACAAATATTTCATTAATGCAGCTAGGCTTATAACCAAGCTTATAACCAACAAAAATGCAAAATGATAAGTCAGAATGAAATATTGCCATGACCATGATATTTATTTAAAATTCATCAATTTTGACAGCTCATAGTTAGTACTTGTATTTAGTTTAGGGTATATAACCTGACTTTTTCTTTTACCCAGACAAGTCTTCGTTTTTTCAAAACACTTCCGGTCCAGCCGTCGAAGGACGAACACGTTGGAAACGGATTACAGAATTCGGCACGGGAAGTGGAAGCTGTTTGCTTAGATAACGTGTTCCAATCCTTCGGGGGGTGTCTGGAAAGTCGTGCCGGCTGGACAGTGTAAGGGGTGGGTCGTGTAGTGTGGGGTGATTCCTACTAGGACTTCAGGGAATTTCCGTGCGTGGTAGCGTGGCCTGAGGGCGGTCGTGGGTGTTCCCTACGGGGATTTGAAGTCTCTGACAGAAAGTGGTTATACCTACAGTGTGCGAAGCCTCCTTGCATAGGAACTCAGTTGTGCATTTCATTAGCTTATAGTTGTATAAAGCTCGGGAATCACCAGGGGCACAGGCCCGTCTTTCTGGTCTTTCCCACCGAATACAAGGCCCTTCAAACTGGACTAACGTGTAACGGATGTAGAAGGGTAGCTCTACTTCTCCCTAAGCGCCAGGCGAAGGGTGTGCTGGCAAATTGCCTCGTAGCAGCGCCATTCAACCCTCTGTAAAGAGGGTCTAGCATCATCATCATCATCATCATCAAGTCTTCGTTTTGACATTATAATTTTTGTTCAGTATAATTATATCCGAGAATAACAACCGCAGAGAAGCGACAACATAAATCCCGCTCAAAAATTTGGAGTGGGAGGTAAACCGGCCAACTGTCATCTCCACGTGCTTGTCAGTTTAGTTTAGTCCGAGATTTGTTTAGTACAGTCGTCGACGACAAATTTTTTGCGTTAACTCCAGTTTCCTTTGGTTTATTATTGAACTGACTTCTTAGGCGAGGGTAGTCAGAAAAAATGAAACGCTTATCAAATTGAAACGCTTTTCAATGTGAGACGCCCCTTTAATTAAGCATGTTCCAGTATAGCTAGAGGGCTGAAATTTTTACGACATGTAGCCGGAGTAAAATGACGATGCTGGATGAAAACTGGACCCCCCACCCCCCCCCCCCCCCCTCCCCTCCGTTCGACTAGGAAAGGGGGGAGAAGAAAAAACTAAAATAATTCATTTCGGTAGAACGGGAAGCTATGGGGTCGATTTTTTTATGGTAGGTGCGCCTCCTGGGGGGGGGGTTAGCTTTGACCATATGGGAGAAGGGGCTCTAATTTAATGGGGGATTTTGGGGAAAAACATTTTTTACCGATCTCTGCAACGGAGCCTCGGATCAAAAATATGACGAGTGATGACCCCGTATCACGGGGTCATCAGTGGGGTGGGAATTATACCCCCACCTCCCCGGATATTAAAATTGATTATAACGTACCGGAACCGGTTCAAATGACTAAAATAAGTTGAGAGTTAAACTAAGTCGAAAGTTGATTCGACGACTAACCCAAATTAGCGAAATCTATTGAAATTGATTATAACTTATCGGAACCGGTTCAAATGATTAAAATAAGTTGAGACTAAGTGAAACTAACCGAAAGTTCAATCGACGACTAACCTCAACTAATCAAATCTATTAAAATTGATTTTAACGTATCGGAACCGCTTCAAATGACTAAAATAAGTTGAGAATAAGTGGAACTAACCGAAAGTTGATTGGACTATTAACCCAAACTAATCAAATCTATTAAAATTGATTATGGCGTATTGGAACCGGTTCAAATGACTAAAATAAGTTGAGAATAAGTTAAACTAACCGAAAGTTGATTGGACTACTAACCCAAACTAATCAAATCTATTAAAATTGATTATGACGTATTGGAACCGGTTCAAATGACTAAAATAAGTTGAGAATAAGTTCAACTAACCGAAAGTTGATTGGACTACTAACCCAAACTAATCAAATCTATTAAAATTGATTATAACGTATTGGAACCGGTTCAAATGACTAAAATAAGTTGAAATTAAGTGAAACTAACCGAAAGTTGACTGGACGACTAACCCAAACTTACCAAATCTATTAAAATTGATTTTAACGTATCGGAACCGGTCCGGATGTAAAAAATCAATCAGTTACACGTGATAATAACATATATGTCAAAAGAAACAAATAATTAAGTATATACGAATATGTCATGATGGATATATTGTTTTAATGTCATTGTAATATGTCAAAATGTATGTTAAAATAGTGTAAATTCATTCCATATTACAATACGAGTATGTACGATTCTGTCAATAAAACGTTTAAAAAAAATGTCAAATTTGGCAGATGAATATATTCGTCAATATTTCCCTTAATATAACAGATATCGAAAAAATTGTTTAACAAAAAATTTGTATTTTTCGATGCTCTATCGTTTGGAAATAAAATATGACACGTATAACTGTCACATTTGACAGTAACAGCTGTCAAATTTGTTCATATTAATCTGACATATGCCAAAATACAATGTTAACATTTTGACATAGTTAAGTATTATATTTTTTTAATCGTTAAAAAAATGTTAGCTAATTTTATGTTACATATTATGGGTTAATATGACAGTGAGAGATGTTACATAATTTTTTATTTTTTTACCACTACTTTAATGTCGTCATTTGACATATGCCATTTTTTTTAAATAATATGTGTAAATTATTCATTAAATATATATTATTATGACGATCTTCTTAAATTATCCCATTGTTTTATGCTAACTGTTTGTGTAAATGTGAAGATGCTTAACCAATATTTCTCTCTCTTATCAATTGTATAGTATTACGCTATATTTTATATGATAACAACCATATTTGAGCTTGACACATGAAAACAATGAAAAAATGTTATAAAAGAACACGATATATGCTTCAGATATATTTTCAGTTATCTATAGAACAATGACAGTTGGAATAAATTGGTTTGTGCAGAAAAATATGTTTTGAATTTCTCTACAATATATCTTAATACTTTTTTTCGATAGGACCTTTAATAACAAAGTTATTTCGAATAAATCGTAAATGAATCAAACTTTTTCGGTTTCCTATTGTATTTCATTAATATTTTCTCACTTAATTATAAACTGAACAGAAAAAATATACATTTTTTGTCAATTACCGATTTTTTATTTAGAAAAATTCGAACCTTTTTCAAAAATGTTATGAGAGAGCGGCGCAGACGGATGTCTGCATCCGTTACGTCAAAGATTTAGTGAATATTTGACCCCAACGAAGGTATGGTATTTTTAAGTAAAACATATTAATATGGTGATCATCCACCTTCTTTACTTGTTTTAGTTTCGGACCCTATTGCATTGCATTTTTTAATGATTAAAAATATATGTCAAGATATAATACTTAAATATGTCAAAATGTTAACAATGTATTTTGACATATGTCAGATTAAAATAAACGAATTTGACAGCTGTAACTATCAAATGTGACAGTTGCACGTGTCATATTTTATTCCCTAACGATAGAACATCGAAAAATACAAATCTTTCGTTAAACAACTTTTTCGATATCTGTTATATTAATTATATAAATATATTCATCTGTCATATTTAACATTTTCTTAAAACGTTTAATAAGGAATCAATTTACAATATTATAACATACATCTTGACATATTACAATGACATTACAACGATATATCCATCATGAAATATACATCATTATTTATTTTTTTTGACATATTATGTTAATAGTACGTGTAACTGATTGACTTTTGGTTAGTTTTGGTTAGTCGTCCTATCAACTTTCGGTTAGTTTCACTTATTCTCAACTTATTTTAGTCATTTGAAGCGGTTCCGACACGTAATAATCAATTTTGATAAAGTTGGTTAGTTTGGGTTAGCCATCGATTCAACTTTCGGTTAGTTTATATTAGTCTCAACTTATTTTAATCATTTGAACCGGTCCCGATACGTTATAATCAATTTTCATAGATTTGGTTAGTTTGGGTTTGTCGTCCAATTAACTTTCGGTTAGTTTCACTTAGTCTTAACTTATTTTAGTCATTTAAAGCGGTTCCGATACGTTATAATCAATTTTAATAGATTTAGTTAGTTTGGGTGAGTCGTCGATTCAACTCTCGATTAGTTTCACTTATTCTCAACTTATTTTAATCATTTGAAGCGGCTTCGATACGTTATAATCAATTTTAATAGATTTGGTTAGGTTGGGCTAGTCGTCGAATCAATTAATTTCACTTAGTCTCAACTTATTTTACTTATTTGAGCCGATTCCGATACGCTATAATCAATTTTAATGGATTTGGTTAGTTTGGATTAATCGTCCAATCAACGCTACGAAAATTTCGTAATGCGAGACGAAAACATAAACCATCTCGTGATGCGACCTTGAAAAATCACTCTCATGAAACCAAAGAAGTATTCACTTCAAAAATGGTAGAACGCGACAAATCAGTAAACTCTGAGTTAAACCGATAAATCCTAAAATATAACTTATTCATAATACATTTCTAATAAAGTAATTAATTACATGTTTATCGGTGTATAGTATTTCTTTTCTTTTCATTACTTTTATCTCAGTGTATTAAACCGGCCATCCGTCACATATGACAGATTAAACTTGGCTCTCCAACTTCAAAGGTGCCGACGGGTTTTGTCGCTTCTCTGCGGTTGTTATTCTCGGATTATATTCCAGTATTACATGTGAAAAGAAAGGCTCTTTTTTTTGGCTAGCAAGAAAAATGACTCATAATTAGTCGATATAATTTTAAAATTACAATATAATATTTTGCGTAATTATTGGCACTGGGCCCTGTTGCTTAAAGAACTAAATACAATAAAAGCTCTCTAATCTTCGAATTAATTAGGCCCTTGTTCATTTGATTGCATTTTGCCTTATTAACAGATATAGGTAGGATGTTTTAAAGCACTTGCCAGTAAACGTAAAATATTATCGGCGTGTTATCAGCCTCGTTAAACCATCGCTTTTCTGCTTTTTTCACAGTTGCTATATTTTAGTCTGTAGGCGAAAATTATCCAAAAGCATTTGAATTGTTTTACGTTAAATTTTGACGCACACCGTGTGCTGATAATAATTGTGTGTCGTCGACCCAATACATAATGCTAACGGCTACTCAAATACAAGTTATAGAAATCAAAGGGGTTTTTTTAAACAGAAATAGGGAAACCGCTGGAGACACTAGAGGAACGCCATATAATTTACGTTAGTGCTCAGAGTTATCTGGCCGACAAATCTGAAAGAGAGGTACAAATATTTAGCAAAGCTCCAAGTGTTATAGCCTTATCTGAAACCTATTGATATGGAAGACATTGAACTTAATATAGCTGATGGCTACTCTCTTATAAGATGTGATGCTTCAACTTGGAGGAGTGTTACTTTTTGTGAGAAATGATATACATAATGAATATAGACCCGTGTACTGCGAGGATGGTAATTATTGGTGTTGTTTTATTATTGCTAAAATTAATAATACAAATTGGTCTATTGGCTGTTTGCCTAGATCTCCTAGTGGTAGACTAGCATCATTTTTACCCAAATTAGAGTGTATTATTGAAAAAAACATGACAATAGGTAGGAAATGTATATTAGTGGGGGACTTTAATGTTAATTATTTAAATAAGGAATCTATTCAAAGTTTTAACAGATTGTTAAGATTATATTATATATTCAGGGGTAAGAACCTTATTGTCCATTTAATGTTTTGCATTTTTTATTTTTTGTCCTTTATTGTTTTTCTTGTTGTATGACATATCGGTGTATAGTATATTATCTTTTGAATCTGGGTTGGATGTAAAATTGGCTTTGTGGTGAAATTATTTTATATCTATTAGTGATGTTGTTTGTATATTAGCATTTTCTATTTGAAATAAATGATTATTATATTATATATAAAGATTATTATATATTGAATCAAATTCAAATCCTAATATTTAAGAAGTATGGTATCGGTATAGGCGTCAGGAAAAATATTTTTGAAAAGGGTGAAAGCGTAAAAAAAATTGCCGCTATTTTTCCTCCATCCACACGTCTTTAGTTTATTTTTTCTTTGGGAATATGGTCACCCTATATTTACCTAGGTACCTACCTAGTCAATTGTAAAAATTAATCTACTTATTTTTCATTATTATGACAGATCGTATAAAAAATAGTGTATGCAACTCACATTTAGTAGCTATTAAGACAACACTCGCCAAGGAAAAAGCAAACATGCTCGCCAAGATGTTTTCATCGCACTCTACCTTAGACGTCCCCCAAGGCAAGGGTCTCCCCACCATATCGAACATCAACACTACCATGGCAGAAGTCAAGTTTCATCATCGTGATATTCGTAAAATCCTTAAGGAACTAGATAAGCAAAAGGCATCAGGACCGGACAGAATACCTGCCATCGTGTTAAAGAACTGCGCCAACGAACTAACACCCGTTTTTTCTAGACTTTTTTCTCTGTCTTATCGAAAAGGGATTTACCCCTTCCTAGATCTGGTGATTTACCCATCTTCTTGGAAAGTCGCTCGAGTGCAACCTGCTCCAAAAAAGGCAAGAAAACCACGCCCTCAAACTATCGCCCAATTGCCTTGCTTCCAATAATCTCCAAAGTCATGGAACGTGTAGTCAATCGGCAACTACTCAAGTACCTCGATAACAACAGAATAATCAGCGACAATCTTAGAGAGATCGACAGGAGATATATTGGCCTATGTCCCTCATATGTGGAGTAGGGAAATTGAGAACTACGGAGAGTCTTGAGCGATTCCGTTGGATATTTCGAAGGCATTCGACAGAGTTTGGCATGACGGATTGCTTAACAAACTGCCATCCTTCGGACTGCCAGCCTCTCTCTGCAGCTGGCTTGCCTGTTTCCTTATTTAAATTCAAATTCAATTTTTTTTTTAAATTCAAATCGTTTATTGGTGTTATCACACATAATTGCATTTACTCAAGTCAATATGGTAGTATTAAAACATAATTCAACCTTAATAAAATTTTTATACAGCTAACCCTAATATTAAATTATACTAAATTTGCTAGGCCCTCCAAAGGCATCAGAACTATTTATAATAAAATGACAGAAAACAAACGAATACAATCATAAAAAAGCATCAGTATCACAATTCAAAAACTCATTGACACTAAAAAATTCCCGACTGTTGAGGAAGTCTTTTATCCTTTTCTTAAAATTTGTTCGAGATTGGTTTTTTATGAGAACAGGTACTTTATTATAGAATTTAATGCAGAGACAGCTCGGGCCATCTCGGCATCTCTGTAATCTCCAGTAAGCAGACACTAGATTGTCCTTTCCACGTGTATCGTAACTGTGAATGTCCCCATGCTTAGGGTACTGATGCAGGCGATCCCTCACAAAGAGCAAGCATTCCAAAATAAACAGAGAAGGCACTGTCAAGACACCCAGACACACAAAAGCCCGCCGGCATTCATCCCGATAAGACAGCCCACTAATTATTCTTATAGCCCTCCGCTGTAACCTGAACACATCCGCAGCCCCAGCACTGTGACCCCAAACCAATACTGCATAACTGATATGTGAGTATTGTGAGTGACACAGAGCAAAGTAGGCCTGTCTCAACGTTGGTTTCGAGACACTATCAGAGATTCTGCGTAACAGGAATATACTTGGGCCAAGTCTGCTCACAACCGAATCCGTGTGAGAGCTCCAGCGGAGTCTGGGATCCATGCGCACCCCCCAGGAACTTCACACTCTTAGACACCTTCTCAGGAGGAAACTGTCTAGTCGAGAAAACAATACTCTGCGTTTTCCCAGCATTCAGGAAGAGTTAATTTGCCGTAAACCACTATTCCGCCCTTTTCTGTGCCTCACCCGAAGCTAACATTTCGTCAGCGATCTCACTTCCAACGCACGATATAGTAGTGTCATTCGCGAAGAGCGTGTACTTACTCATAGTATCAACATTTGGCAATTCATTGATGTATATTAGAAATAGAAGTGGGCCAAGTATAGATCCCTGTGGCACACCCACCGATAGCAGTCTCTTCGCCGATTCCACCCCACATACCCGTACTACTTGAGATCTGTTAGAAAGATAACTAGAGATCACTTCAGTGCTGTTTTTATTAAAATTGTATTTTTTTAATTTATCAAGAAGCAGCTGGTGTGAGACACAGTCAAAGGCCGTACTTAGGTCACAGAAGGCCCCAGACAAGTACTCCCTGCTCTCAAAGGCCGCATGAATCTGCTCAACCAGACTCACGATACCAAAGGAGGCGCTACGACTCGTTCTAAATCCAAATTGAGTCTGTGTTAGAATACCATTATTCTCAGAGAGATGTGACACCCTCACAGCCAAGCATTTCTCAAATACTTTCGAGAATATGGGCAATAATTTAAGGGATAATTTGCATCCCCCTTCTTATAGACCGGTACCACTGCTGCAGCCTGTTTTAGAATCGTAGGAAATACATTCTCTTTGAGACACTGATTCAGGAGCCTGGTTAGGGGTCCTACAATAAGGTTTTTTTTATGGTTTTTATTAACTCCACAGTAAAACCAAATGGATCCATATTATTTTTATTTTTGAGATTTGTAATTATATCTCGAACTTCTATTTGCGTTATTTCCCTAAATGTAAAATCCTCTTGTGGCGTCACTATATACTGCAACGGATCAAGATTTGAGGGACCCAGCTGGTTCTGTATATCAGTGGCGATGTTTGACAAAAAATTGATTAAACTTATCAGGTGTAACCCTTACATCCTCCGCATCCCCCCTAGTCACGCCCCTATGTTCATTTATAATGCTCCACATGCATTTAACAAGATTGGATGCATTCTTAATTAAGTTATCATGTGCTTTCCTTTTTGCACTCTTAATAACAGATTTATAAGGTTTTTTGTGTTCTTTTATGTTGTCTCAGTATATCAGATGGTTTCCAGTTAGACATTTCTTTAAGAAGATGCACGATCTCCCTCATCGAACGTAAGTCATCATTGAACCAATTAATAATGCGATTTTGATCTTTACGTTTTTTATATATTTTTTCAAGGGAAAAACATTTAAATATATCTGCATTATAGTACACTGGAATAAAGTGAATTTAGTGTCAGCTGTTAGTTCCCGGTTATTCAAGAAGTCCCAGCTTGCGCCTTCAACCCCCCTAAAAAAAGAGTTCCTACCCGTTCTAGTCAGTGGTCTATAAAGGGTGTCAACTACTTAAGAACCGATCTCTGCACGTTGCAGTTGATGGACACATCTCAGACACACTCATCACAACGCGGGCGTGCCTCAGGGCGCAATACTTTCACCAACTCTGTTCCTCATCTATATTAATGACCTGCTGACCGAAACGAATAATCCTGTTTACAGTTTTGCAGATGACAGTACCCTTGTCTCCCAATTTAGATCAGAAAAACCTTTACCAGCGACCAAGACTTATCACCGCAGACAGGAGCAGATTACAGCAATTAATTGGCCCAGTTCAATGCAGCAAAGACACAAGCAACCACGTTTACCAAGAGTGCCAATACGGCGGGCCCTGACATCATTATGGCAGGATCGACCATTCCTTCGTTAATCGGACTACTGGGTGTCTCGGTCAACAGCAATATGTCCTGGCATGACCACGTTGCTAACATCGCAAAATCAGCCTCGCAGAAGCGTGGTGCTCTATTTCGCAACAAAAAGCTGTATACATCGCAGCAGTTGATCTTGCTCTACAAAGCGCAAATAAGGCCGTGCTTAGAATATTGCTCACACATCTGGGGTGCCGCACCAAAGCACACCCTAAAGTTGCTGGATTCCATTCAGAAGAGAGCTGTGCGTCTCGTCGGCGACCCGGAGTTGACCCGGAATCTGAATAGTCTGGAACACCGCAGACATGTGGCCGAAATGCCACTGTTTAACAGATACGTTAACGGAAGATGTTCCCAGGATTTGGCCCGCCTCATCCCGCCCCTGGCAACGCTTGTCAGAGAGTCACGACAGACGCCAAGAGCGCACCAGTTCGTCGTACAACTGGAAACGCCTAGAATGTCGCTTTACAAGAACTCCTTTGTCTCATCGCTGTGGAACTCACTCCCAGGACATTTGTTTTCCCCTAATTACAACGTACAACTATTCAAGAACCGTGTCAATCAACATCTTCGCACACACACCGCTCGTCGGGCGCCATAGGATCTCCCTTTAGAGTGTGTGCCACTGCCATAAAAAAACGCATCCATTACGACACTACATAATCTCATACTCGTGTCTTAATAGCAACCACTGAAAGCGCATTGTATACATATACTATAATAGTACCAGAGTGGATTACAGCCTATCTCGGTGTAGAACAACAAACAAACATTTTCCGTTTGTCAAGAGAAAAGTTTAGAATTTAGTTAGAATATAAAAATAATCTGTTTTAGGGATGCGGAACGTTTAGGTAGGGTATGGTCCGAAAGTAATCGGTTTTGATATTTAGCGTTCCGAAAATATCCAAACAGTCGCGGTTTCTGAAAAACTGGTTAGTTGCGAACCACGGTTGGCAACTTTTGGCTACAATTTTTAATTATTGCTTGTTACAACACTGCTTTTTATATTTTTCTATGAGTTAGGCATATGAATCCGTATCTATATATTTTTCTATTTTAAATGAGTAGGTATGGTATTTGCATGCTCTACGTAAATACTTTTATCTCTTTTTTTAAATTTTCGCTTATTTTACTTGCGTGCATGCATTTTATATTAGCACTAATTTGTATTTCTATTTTATTGTACGATGACCAATTGGTTGCCCTATAATTTATAGATGAGTGAAAATAGGGAGGCTTGTTCTTTTATTCGACTTTTAAATCTGAAACATGACAAAATGACAAGTCTAAACCTGTTCTTATTAAACCGTGTCGTTTGATCTCTTTGAAATGAGAATAAGTACAAAAACGAGTGCAAAATGCAAGGCAGGATATAGGTTTCTTGGAAATTAATTAGTTTTATCTTCTATAATTCCTTGAATAATTCAAATAACTTATTTATACAAATTTGCCGTTTTAAAATTAAAATACATACATATATTTGGTTTAAACTAAAATTTGTAAATCTTAGGCCAAAATATTTCAGCAAAATAAGAGCTAGAAATTATTTTTGGAAGCGACTTTCAATACTAATGGGGTACGTTTATTTTCAGAGAATATTTGATCATCTTGTCACACAAGATAGGCAGCTGAAACTAAGTTGCGAGTTTTTGCAACATTTCTACTCTAAAAACCTTTCTAAATACAAGGGGTATGTGATAGAAGATTTCCAAATTGAATAAGAGTCATGGATTCTGGTGATCATTTCGCGAAGATTTTCTATCATTTTCAAAATAAGTACTATAACTTAATGCTGAGTACATGTAAAGATGCTATAGATAAATTTCCTTCAAACACTGCTTTTAAATTGTACCACTCTTTAGGACTAATGCTAACTAATAGACTTGAAGAAGGTGTGCATGATCTAGAAGGTATCACCCAAGAGAATGACATAAAATTAGCATCTACCATAGCGTTAATGTATGGTCACAAGTTCTTAGGAGTAGCTAGCAGAGAGATATTCGTAAAATTAGACATCCAAATGAAAGAATATCGGAAGAATGCTGAAGCACAGGATTTCTACAATTCGGCGTTTGTCTTGGTAACATTAAACAAGACCGAAAAGGCTTTAGATTATGCTGAAAAAGCCGTATCAATAAGAAGCGAGTCAGAATTTCTTACTTTGAAAGGATGGATTCTTTTAATGTTGAAGACCGTGGGAAAGCATAACACCACAAACATAAAATCAATTTTTAACAACGCACTGCAATCTAATTCTAAAAATTTATTAGCAATTTTAGGATGCACTGAGTGCTGCTTGCATTTAGGCGAATTTGGGGAAGCCCTAAATCTAATCAACCAAGCTGTAGTAAAGTTTTCTGCCACTAACTTGCCACTACTGCATAAAACTAAAGTTCACTTTACCTCCCAAGATTGGGACCAGACATCTGAGACAATAAGTCGGTTTAGTGTTGCTGAAGGAGATATTCTATACTGCCTTAAATACGAGGTTTTGATTAGTTTATGTCACAGGCAGAATTATAGAGAAACGTGCAACATCATCAAAAGATTTTCGGAATTGTTGCGAAAGTTCGAACCAAATAACATTTTAGTAATGTTAGAAGCTTCCAAGTTGTTCTCTAAGCTTTCTAATAGGCGAGAAGATATCTTAAACGAAACAATCTCAATGTTAGAAGTGATAGTACAGAACAATGTGAATAATGCAGACTTGGTCGTGGAACTTGGCTATCAAAATTTCTTATTGGGCAAAATGAAAGAAGCTACGCGATTATTTAAGTCTGCTACTAAGATCGATGAAGGTTGTTTTGGTGCATTCTTAGGTTTGTCTTTATGCGAATATTCAGAAAATGGAAGGAGCGAGCAACTGTACAAACAAATTCAGTATCTGCTCGAACTTAAAGATGCCGACAACTGTTTGCTCTTGCATTTGCTTCAAGCTAAGGCCGCTGAAACTTCAAGTGGAGCACTAGATCACTTAAAGGTTATATTTGATGTTAAAACACATTTACTTAAGGCCAATTACTACTCTGACAAGTATTTGCTCAATTTAGATCCCGATTTCACTCTGGATGTTGTCAAAGAGTATCTGCAGCACACAACAACAAACAAACAAGTCTTAGAATATGCTTTAGAATTAGCGAATTTGACTGCTAGAGCTTGCCCAAGTCTTTCAGAGGCATTATATTTGCAGTCTAAGCTTCAGCATTTGAAGGGAGATAGTGTATCGGCACTCAATACCTTAGAAGCAATGGCTAGTCTGTCCGATTCTGCATCAAGCGAAGCTAGCTTACTTATGGCTCAAATCCAGGTCAACAGTGGTAATTTTGAGCGCGCATCCCAAAGTTTGGAAGCTTGCATGAGTACTAATTTTAAGATAAGAGAAAATCCTATGTATCATTACATCACTGCATTAGTGGATAAACATACTAGTAACTACGGTGACGCAATTAAAGCTCTAACAACTGCATTGACGCTTATGAATATTACTGTGAAAAGCAACGACGTGTCATTAATCGATAAGGCGTCTATTTATGTCGAATTGATTGATACGCTGAACATAGTTGGGCAGACTGACGAAGCTTTGAAAATTCTGGACGAAGCAATCCAAGACTTGCAAGGTACACCTGAAGAATCACGAATTCTTCTTTTAAGTGCAGATAATTTGTTAGCGAGAAAAAATATTCATGGTGCTATCGATTTACTTAACAAAATCGGAAAGGAGGAAATTTGCTTTCGTGAGGCCAGGATGAAGATTGCTGATATATTTTTGAAGTATAGAAAGGATAGGTACGCTTTTTTAGGGGTAAGTTGTTTGCTTTCTGAATACGTAAAAAATCTTATTGCCTATATGTGTTTTACTTTTGTTTTACTACGTTTTGCAATCTGATGTTATTATATTGCCATTTATAGCTCTGCTGGAGAAGCTTTAAAGAATACTGTTTTTTTATCTGTTCTTAAAAGCCGTCAAATCTATATTCTTGAAGACACTTGATGTTGGTTTGCTTGATTGAAGTTTAGTTGAACTTTACGCATATGCAAACCAGGACATTAGTTTTAAATGTTGTGTAAACCGTTAATTTCTTCTCAGATACTCAAGAAAAGTTACAGGCTACAAAGCAACAGAACAATACCTAAACAGAATTTTTTTACTCGACGCCTTTTGCTAACCATCAGGAGGTGATAATTTAATCATTCATTCATTAATTCGAGTGTCCCAGAGCCCATACCAAACTGACTCTACTATGCCTGGCCAAGGCTTCCCTACACTCAGAAACCAACGCAAAATGACCTATATCAGACTCAAAGGCCGATAGAGCAGCTCTGCTGTTCGAGCAGATGGAGATGTTATTCCTTGTGAAGGCTCTTAACAGGTTCTCGTACCCGCATCTGAGGAACGCCTGGAACATGGTAGCCTAGGTCCTATGGGCGAAAGCAAGTCTCGTCCCTATGGCTTCTCCAGACACGCCCATACATAAGTAATTGATTTTGCATAAATTGTATATTTTTTTGCAAAATCCTTGTATTCCTTTGAATCCAAAGGATTTTGAAAATCTGGGTCATATTTTTTTTTATAATTTTTTATTGACAATTTCAATAGCGAGGAAATATAGAATGGTGCTGTAACGTTGGCGTTGTAGGAAACTCTCAGTAAGTCAGTTTTTATTGGATCATCTTTGTATCTCTTATTGAATTTTTGACTCGATAGTTATTTTTTACGGTACATTTAACTTTTTTGAAATATAAATATGCAGTTATTCATTAGTGTTCACATAATTAAAATTTATTCGCTTATAAAACCACATTACATTATATTATAGCAAATAATTGATTTATGCTATTTTCTTGCATATAGGTTTATCAGGATTTTGTTCAAGAGAAACCATGTTCGGAATCGTATGTTTTATTAGGCGATGCTTATATGAAAGTTTTAGAACCGGACGAGGCATTGGAAAACTACGACAAAGCGTTAAGAGAAAATCCTACTGATCTATTTTTGACAACGAAAATGGGTAAAGCTCTAGTCGAAACTCATTATTTTAATAGAGCTGTAGAGTACTATAAGAAAGCTATAAAGGAAACAAAAGCCCCAGAACTTAAATTGCAATTGGCTGACCTGTATCTCAATCTTAGAGAGTATGAAAAAGGAGAGCTGTTGTTATTGAACGAACTGGAAGATGATTCGGGGAAGGTCAATGCCGAAGATATCAGTCATCTACTTTACAGGTAACAGTTTTTGCAGGCATTTAAGTGTCAATATTGTATTATAACTGGTCGGAATAAACAATTGATTTTTACTATTGCTTAAAACCATAAAGGAGGGGGTGGTATCTTAGTTATTAATTGATCACTTTTAATGAACTGTATTACCATGGAGTAGTGAAATTATATCTATAGGGTGAATTGAAACATGTATTCATTTTGATTTGCTTTAATAATGCAGGTGTAAATTGCATTAAATAT
>MU191085.1:0-10885 GCA_016904865.1 Pissodes strobi | reverse complement strand
AATATGATAAATATATACAGTATTTTCTATATTAATTCTAAGCATTCATTCTTTCACACATACAACTAATATTACAAAACAAGTTATTTATAAAGTGACTATCTACTGAAAGTTCTGGATTTTGTGATTTACACTGAGTTTTCTGTCTTTAATTAATTTAATACTTTTAGTTTTCTCCAACTTAGCAACGTTCACACATCGTACCTTTGAACCTTGACTCTCCTTTACCTGTATCTTCAATGGGGGAGAGATTTTACTTATTTACTTTCCAACTTAATTTTTTTTTGTTTTACGGAAACCATAAAATCCCGCTTTCACCTGGATTGCAGGAATTATTCGACCAGAAATGTCAATCCGCCATCTTACGTTCAACTTTCCAAAGGGGACGCTATCGTTTTCTTCAATTAACTACTGAAAAAATGTCCAAAAAGAGTTCTTTATCCAAGCTTGGACAAAGATCACTGAGGTGCACCAGATATTCTTTAATATCTGTGCAAACAAACTAGGAAAAGGCCTAAAGGGATGACCTTAGGCGCGAAAAGCAACAAGCAGCAACGTTTTGCTTTTGTTCGAGTGAGATTTTGAACTGCACTTGCTAGAGAGCGGTGACTGGACCGATCTAGCACATTTGAGTGAATGTAAGACACTTTTAAACTAATTATTTGCCTTAAACAGTGCTAGGACTGGGCTAGTTGTTTTTTTGCGCTTAATTCAAGCAGCGCGGCGACGAGACGGCCGTTGCTTCACGGTTGAGTGTTTGATAAGCACTACTGCACTCTGCACTAATATAACTAATTTATTCTTCTAGCTGGCGGCCTGGCGGCCAATCCAAACAAAGTGGGGATGGCGCAAATGCCGAATTCATTTGAGATTGAAAGGGTAGAAACTGTTTTCTTTCTTTATTTGACACATTATTGTTTACACAATACTGACGGAGACAAGGATATATTAAATTGAGAACGATTCCAAACGATTTTCTTGATGCTGTGTCATTTCGCTTTATTCGAATCATAGCATATGACGGACTCTATTATACCGACAAAAACAGGTTCGGACTAACGGGTCGTAATGAAGAACTGAAATATGCTGCTTTAAATGCACAAATTTCCGTTTACCTGGGGTGAAATAAATATATTCGTGGATTAATTATGGCTCATTCATACTACATACATACGGTGTTATCACCAAACTATACGGTGAAAAACGAAAGTTATACACGTGTTGGGGTGTTTCCCCAACAATAACAAAAATCTGTTATAGTAGGAACAAGATTGCTAGGCTTTTCACTTGAGAATTTTATTAGCTACTGAAAATTGAAATGGCTTTAATGAAGTCCTCGCCTAAGTTCGCAGATTCACAGGTCTACAAAATGACACTTTTTAGGAGATGTTTTATATTTGATGTGTTTTATATAATTTTGATGCGCTGATTCCAATTTTCTCATCCATTTCTGTGTATCACGTAAGATATTTTTGCAAATCACAAAATAAAATAAATGCAGTCATTAAAATATATATACGACATTTATTTAATTAACAAAATTAACAGTACTAAAACGAACTACATATTTTTAGTGCCTAACTCAATAGAATCTTCTCGTTTTTGTTAGAAAACTGCGTTTTGTGGAATTTTTACTATGAATTTTATGCGGATTATCACGTTGTAACGTCCAACAGGAGTCTGCCATCATCGATACACTACCTCTACCTTGGTAACGCCTTTCCATCTCTTTAATAATGTAATGATATGCCGATTACACCCTTTTATGTACTTACTGTATTTTCGATCTTTTCTTCAACTCCTGATCATTTTCTAAAACCAGGTTCGCAGTACCAGTGTGTTGACACCCTGTTTTGATGAAAATAATTTACCTAGACACCATGGGCAACAACCCCTATTTCTCCACCTAGTAGTCTGTAATTTCATTCCACTTTTCAGCACTCAAAACTAACCTCAGTTATAATGAAATAAGCGTAGGCCAAATCACTTTCCGTTTAAAATAATAATTGATATTTCGAATTTAAGGGAGCATTTTTATATTTAATCACTGGTTGGCTCAAATTTGTTCAGGTAATTTCTGGTATGACCTAGGTATTTAAAACTTCGCCAGACAATCAGTTAGAAAATTCATTAGCATTAACACTTATCCCGCTGTGATTTACTTTGTATCAAACTTTTCCTGGTGCTTAAATTCAATCAGAGAATATGGTGAGAAAATTCTACATTCCCTATGTTGGGGTTTGGAACCTTCGGCAACATGCACTAAAACAGAGCTTTATCCACAATACCGAAACAGAATATTTGCACTCGACGCGCGTTTCGCTAACCATGTTAGCATCATCAGGAGATGATTAAGACTAAAATTAAAATCTACCTAACTCCCTTTTATACTACTGTTTGCTCAAACAGTAAACTCAGGAAAATGAAACCTAAGTCTGACAGTTCTCAGGAAGTCGTAAACATTGTGGAAAACCTATCTTCTCAATCTTTTGATAAATCTGAATTGGATCTTTTAAACAAGGGTCTGAATTTTGCATTGCCTCCACCAAAGGATATCTTACTTGATATCGTAGGTAATATAGAAAGCTCTATTAAACATCTTCCTGACTCTACTAAAGGATTTGTAAGAGAAGCATGCAGGAATCAGATCTCAAAAAATGTTATTAATAATAATGTTAACTCTCGACCTGGAAAAGGGAAAAGTATAATCAAGAGATTAAAGGAGAAAGATGTTTTCTATTTAAAAGCTGACAAAGGTAATAAGGTTGTTATATTAGACAAAAGTGAATATTTTCAACGAGTTGATAATTTAATCGAATCCGGGCCCTATAGCAAAATCTCAAGGAATCCATTATCTAAAATGGTAACACGAGTTAAAAACACTTTGAAGAAATGTAGCAACCTTATTTCTGATCAAATTAAATATAAATTATCTGTGAGTAATCCTACTATGCCGAAACTATATTGTCTTCCCAAGATTCATAAACCTGGGAAGGCAATGCGTCCCATAGTCTCGGCAATAGGATCGCCAACTTATAATATATCCAAGTGGCTAGCAAACCAGTTTGAAAATTTACCTATAAAACAACAGAATTCAGGAGTACGAAATTCCTTAGATTTCATAAACAAAATTAAAGATACGATTCTTAATGAAGGTGAAATTTTAATCTCGTTTGATGTTAGCTCATTGTTCCCTAGTGTACCAATCCCACAGACCTTGCAATACCTTGGAGAATTACTTGAGATGAATAGTTTTGATAATGAAATCAAACAAGAATATTTAACTTTAACCAAACTTTGCATGGATCAAAATTATTTTCAATATAAAAATGACTATTACCAACAACTTGAAGGCACGGCAATGGGCAACTGTTTATCACCGTTTTTAGCTAATCTTTTCATGAGTAAATTTGAAAATGAAATAAGCCAAGAGTTCGAATATTTTCCAAGGGTATGGTACAGGTATGTGGATGACATTTTCGCGATATTCGACACAAAAACCGCTAATATTGAAGATTTTGTAACAAAACTAAACAACCGTTTCCCCACCATCAAATTTACTTATGAAGTCGAGAACAATGGCCAACTACCTTTCTTGGATACTTTAGTGATTAGGAACGATAATAACACATTAGAATTTGATATTTACAGAAAAAATACTGCCACTAACCGATATATTCCTAATGATTCCTTCCACTGCGACCAACATAAAATGGCCAGCTTTCATTTTTTAGTACACCGTATGGTTAACTTTCCTCTTAGCAGAGAAAGATTCAATAAGGAAAAGGAAACAATTAGGAATATAGCGGAAGTTAATGGTTTCAATACTAACTTAATAAATAGATTAATTAATAGGCATTTGTTTAGAAAGACCATTCGTGATTCCACTTCTTTTGTTAATCAAGATGACAATACAAAATATGTTTCGATACCGTATAATCCTCAGTATACTAGAGGACTCCAAAAAGTTTTTAAGGAAGTAGGTTTAAAATTAGTATACCAGACTCAGTTTAATATTAAGAAATTATTAGGTGGTCCAAAGGACAAAATTGAAATGTTAGAAAGAAGTGGAATATATGAAATTGGATGTATGGATTGTAACCAAAAATATGTTGGGCAAACTAGACGATCTATACAGACGAGATTCAAAGAACATATAGCTCATTTAAAGTATGGTAGAACAGAAAAATCAAGTGTTGCCGAGCATGCTTTTGATAATAATCATAGAATAACAATAAAAAATTTAAAATTAATTCATAATATAACTGATAGGAGATTATTAGACGCATATGAAAGTATGGAAATTATTAAATGTAAAAATAGTTTAAATAGAGATAGAGGGCCTATTCCGTATAGTCCATTGTATTGGTTAATCCAGCGTGACTAGTGGGATTCCAGGATTGGTTCTTTTTAGTTCCGCTTGATTGAGCAAACAGTAGTATAAAAGGAAGTTAGGTAGATTTTAATTTTAGTCTTAATCATCTCCTGATGATGCTAACATGGTTAGCGAAACGCGCGTCGAGTGCAAATATTCTGTTTCGGTATTGTGGATAAAGCTCTGTTTTTCTACATTCCCTAATAAATGAAATACAGGTTGGCACTAGCACTGAATTTTAATGAGATACTCATAAAGTTATCAAAGACATACAGCAGTTATGTTTCTATTCATACAGGCACCCTAAGCATTATGATTTAAAACTAAACTTACTTTCTAGGTCTTAATGTTAATCCGGAACCTGCAATCCTAGCCTTAATAGCTTTTAGACCAGACCACCTTCTCTCACGACGAGTGATGAATTTCAAACAACGTTTCCTATAGTACTTTTTCGAGCTGACGAAATTAATTTACTTAATTACTTATTTAATTTCCACGGGTCTCTGTTACTTAGAGAAACTTCTTACGAGTTGGTCAATACTGTTTAACCATTCTTCAATGATAAATATATCCTAAATTTCCCGAGTTTCCATTTGGGCAGAGTCACAGTCTACAACGCGTGGAGAATAGTTTCTGACTAACTTTTTCCCAGAGATTTTTTCGCTTTTATACCAACTTTTACGGCTTGTTCTCTCCTAGAAAAATTTAGGTTCTGCACCTGCAGCTATTAAAATGTTTTTACTTACTAAGATCACTTAAAAAAGTCGCCGAAAATTTTAATATGGCAATTAGCGTTTTAACATGTTTTGTAAATTCCAATACCGTCGAGTGTTCCAAATTAGGGTAATTAAAATTGGTTTACACAACTTTTGCATTCCGATATCCAGGGTCGTTGCTCGGTGAATATTCTTAATAGAAACGCCCCCTGGCCAAGGTTTTCGTTTAGAGCAGTGTTGGGGGAACCTGCGTGTGAACGTTCGACTAGTGGGTGATATTCTTTCTAGTTAATTCATCTAGTTTCGCGTTATAAAGCAGTCGAAAAAAATAATTAAAAGTCGGCTGCACTTCGAGTCTTATTCCGGTTCTGGTGAAGTTAAACGAATTGCCGTTTATTTGGAATATATTCCAATAGAAAGTTATTTTATTTTAATAAGGCATATGATAGGTGCTAGTGTTTTACATTTCCCTGAATTTTCTTAGGCAAAATAATGTAACTTTAAACGAGGTTCGGGCATTATTTCTTGAAACTTGAATATCAATTTAAATTTTGATTTTTAAAATAAAATTATTATTTTATTTGAATATTCTCTCTTGGCGATGTAATTCGAAACTTAATTTATTTTAATTTTATTTAATCGGCGAGCTAGTACAATCTTAATTTATTTTTGAATCAATTTAAAATAATTATAAAACAAATTGTTGAAATAGTTTAAACTGAATCAGGTACTAGCCCCGGCTATTACAATATCTTGGTAGAAACGCTCTCCTTGCTGCGCTCCTTGTGCGAATAGAAACTGTACCTTCAAACTCATATTGCAGCCTAACACACGAACATGTTCCAGCATTTTGCTGACTATGTCCTCATAGTCTGGATCCTTGTTTCCTAAGAACATCTCAATAACTTCTTTAAATGAACCCCAGGCTTCAATAGGCGTCATAGAATTCTGAAAGCCTTCGTCTCTACATAATGCCCTAATATCGGAACCTACAAAAACTCCCACTTTTAATTTGGCATCAGACAACTTAGGAAATTTTCTGCAAATAAATTTAAAACATTCTCCGTTTTTGTCGAGAGCTTTAAACGAACTGTTTCATCAATCCCAATTTGATATTATGTAGAGGTGGCAATAATTTTTTTTAAGATCAACTAAGGTATTGTGCTTTATGTTTTTACTTCCTGGCGTAAGGTTTTCTCGTGTAGGCCTCTCCAATGTTTATCTCGTGCTTGGCTGTCCCATTCGCAAATAAAGCAGGGATATTTAGTATATATATGACTGTTGCCCAAGAAGCATACAGAGGACCTTCAAGTCTCCACAAAGCATCCAGTTATGTTCCAGGTATTTTATTTTTTCTAAGAGAAGTTCCAAATTTTCGTATGTTTCCTTAAGGTGAAACAATGAGCAACAGGAACAGATGCTAACACTATTGTGGAACAAAACACCTTTCAGACTCCTTTTACTGGAGTCAATATAAAGTCGCCATTCTTCCTTCTCGTAAGAGGCAGCTCCTAGCTTTATAACTACTTCATTAATATTGTTACAATATACTAACGATTCCTCTTGATTAAAATATGGGTTTAGATCCTTCTCTCGATTTCTGTAGAAACTGGTTGATGTTCCTGTAGCCAGCAAATTCTTATCACGAAATCTGGATGCTAGAAGTTTTGAGGCATCTTTGGGAAGATTTAAATCTCTTATTAAATCATTTAACTCCATTTGATTGAATAGTTCTGGCTTTTTCTGCTTCATGAGTAAAATCGAGGTCATTGAAGTCGACTACAGACGATAACAGACTCTCCATTTCCTTTGGTGGAACAGCTATGGGTTAGTTTGGGTTAGTGATTAGGACCATGAGGAATAGGCCTAATAGCAGAATTTAAGTTAGGGTATAAAATGCGCTTTTTATTCTTGCCCTAAAAACCTTTTAAATCGCAGGGACAAAAGTAGCAATCATCACTGGTTTTTTGCGTCGCGCCACACAGCAACGGTTTTTGCCATATTTATTCTTAAAAACTTTTTTTCAGACTTCCATATATATAATATTTTTATGCAATAAGGAATTTTATTAAGATCTCAGTTTGTGAAAATTGATAGGACAAAACTGACAACAGTTTCGGACTTAGGAGGTCAAAATTACTTAAAAAGAGATGTTTGTTCAAAAACATCAATGTTGTTGTAGACCTGTTATCAGGCTTATCTGGAGAATCGCAATTATTGTTAACAGAGTTTGTGTGTTATAGGGCAAAACTGTATTATCTTCTCGCCCAGATTCAAGAGAAATCTGGAAATTTCATGTATGCTGTAAAAAGTTTAAAAGATGCCATGGATAGCCAAGTAAGAGTTAGGAAAAGAATTGCCGTTGAACAGAATGGTAAGTTACTCTTGTTAATACAGCATTCTTATCCGTTTAGGTAGTATAACATTTTACTCAAGTTACATTGTATTTTTTATTACATCTCCACGTTTAACTATTTACTATAAACTCCTGTTTCTTTTGCGCAAATTTGATCTTAATTTGCCCACTTTTTTTTGATTCAAAACTAGTTTGAGAAATATTTCAAGATAATTTTAAAGAATTCTTTAGGGTTTAAGTCCATATGTCGTATTTTTAGCAATGGCAGCAAAGTATGTAACTTGGTGTAACTTGTTTAATGATGCCAAAGGAGTTCTGAGATAATTAAGTTCATTTCGAATTTTTTTTTTAGAATTAATCATTAAATTATGGGAGTGGAAACCATAGATATAGCTTTCTTTAAGAAGAGTAGAAACGTTAAAATTTAGTGGCATTTGTAATACAATTTTTTGATATAATTTCAGTGTGGGGTGTAAACATACTATGTATTCATTTTCAAATATTGCCATCAGACTTAAGAAAGATACATGCAAACAAAAGCATTTTAATGCATGTACATTAGTTGACACAGATTTAATTTTAACGTAATTACTATATTAGAACAGAGGGTAAACATTGATTTTTAGGGTCTACTAACGACATCGACAGACAGCTTGTTGATATATCTATTAAATTGGGAGAAATGGCTATATCTATGAAAAATAATGAGCAGGCAGTTAATTATTACAAAGAGGGACTTACTGTATCCCCAAATAATACATCAATTTTGGTGGCACTTGCGAAATTATATATGCAGGTAAGTGACACAAACGGTAATGAAATAATTACTAAGTACATACATTAAGTAATTGAATTGTCAGTGTATAGGTGATAATTCCTAACATTAGTAATTACAAGCCATAATTTAGGTTTGTAGTGTGAATTCTCTATTTGTAGATGAATTATCTAGAACTATGCCAACAAACGTGCAGTACCATTTTGAGAATCGACCCAGAAAATGAAACAGCTTCAGTAATGATGGCTGATATTGCATTTAGAAAGGTAAATAAAGTAAATAAATACTTTTATTTCCATAGAACTGAAATATATAAAATATGTAGTTATTCAGCATAGAATACCTTACAAAATACATTTTATATATTCAATTGGATTATAGAAATTCGTCTAAGTTGTAGAAAGCCTTGGAAATTAAATATTATTATGTTTTAAGTAGGAATTTAAATTTTAATGCAGATTTTTCATTTTACATCAAATCCGGCAGCTTATTGAAAATTCTGAGAGGGAAAGGTCTAACAGGCATTGATGTAAACAAAGATTATTTTTTGCCGTGTATCATAATTGTGAACAGAATGTCTTTTAGTCTATTCGTTTTACCTGCTTTTTACAAACATCGTACATTTATGTATGTAAATACTAGTTAGTGTTACAATTTAAAATTTTATAAATAAGAATCGATATCATGTTCTTGGTACTTTAGCAATAGTTCTTAGGGCCACTACTTTAAACTCCGATTAGTCACTGCTACATTAATTAAAATGAATATCACACATCTTTGAACGTCATACTGACATTGACACATTCAAAACACTGATTAATTTAGCGAGCGATTAAATTGGCTGACTGGAGTTCAAAGTAATGTCCCTTAATATATTCTTTTGACAAATGAGGAGATTGTTAATGTCCTCAAAGTTCAATTTTCTCAAAAAACACTGTTTGCATGTTGCGCGCTATCGAAGATGGGGATGACTATCATGGGAAGCATTCTGCATAAAAAAGGTGTTAAATTTACAAGCAATGTGTTGTTGATTGGCTAAAACATGCCTAACCGGCTCTGCATCTCAGGACGGAAGTTCTTGCCTGTATCCTAATTTAGAAATTTATTAAGTATTCTCCAGGCAACTTTGGACATTCTGGTCTGTATCCTATTTTAGAAATTCGTTAGTTATTTTTACATTGTGAAA
This sequence comes from Pissodes strobi, assembly GCA_016904865.1. Taxonomy (NCBI): domain Eukaryota; kingdom Metazoa; phylum Arthropoda; class Insecta; order Coleoptera; family Curculionidae; genus Pissodes; species Pissodes strobi. Next base: position 1,477 of record MU191085.1, on the reverse strand, counting down.
TAAGTTTGTCATAACAACTTCCTTGCCTGGTCAATCATTATTGCATAGTTTTTCTTAACGTAGAAGTATTCGTCATGTAACATTGGTAGTAATAATCGTTGCCTTTAGTTCGAAAGCCCGAATATTAAGAAAGTTTTTTCAGGTGGACTTTGATATGGCGCTGTTTCATTTCACCCAGCTTATTTCCAAGCAGCCAACAAACTGGGACGCGCTGATCAGACTAATAGAAATCTCTAGAAGATTGGGAAATATTCAGGAGTGCGAGGAATATCTCAATATAGCAGAACAGCGTTGCATCAATCCTCTTAAAGATCCAGGCAAGTATTTTAAATATCTAATATAGATTTTTCATACCAATTTTGTCTAGGGGGCAGTACTCCGTAGTATAGCATTGGCTGACTAGGTCGAAGCCTAGGGTTCCAAGCTCAGGGTTTTTAGTGGAGGTCCCTTAATCTTTTAGCTCCCACAACTAATTTTTTTGTTAATGTTCCCTTTTTGTTGTAGTGCGATGGTAAGTGAAAATGTGATCTCCAATGAGGACTACATTAGGGTTACTATTTCAATAATATAGCTGATGCTCCTTATTTTATAAAACTATAGTTCATGTCGTTCATCAGTTACATTATTCATTGTATTCCATTTATGTTTATTAATAATATTTTATACAGGTTATGTGTCTTTAGCATTTAATTACTTAACATTTTACATAGGCAAGTGTAAAGTAAACGATTCTGGGTTTTAAAATAAATACTAGAATGGATTTTTAATGGGTTCAAAGGAAGATAAGATGAGTATCATCGTATAACTTATCATACAGGGATGAAAAGTCATATAAATAACTGCAAAATAAAATTTTTATCTCTTCACTTAAAGCTTTTCACGTGTAATACCAAGCTCCAGCTCCTACGCCCTCGATGCGGCTGAAAATGATTAGCTCGAAAACTACAACTGAAGTAGGCAATACAATGTTTGGTTCTTTAGGTTGTGAACCATTATTTGTGTGTTTTTATGTGTATATTAAAGCATCTCTCGACTTAATGCCTTTTGTTGGGAGCTCACCGAAGAAGTCGACTGCATCATTTTATACTCGTAGCAAACTAACATAATTGAATTAAAAAAAATTATACCCAAATATTGAGTGTGCCACTGTTTTGCAGCCTCAAACTGGTCAGTGAACCAGTTTTTCAGTTTTAAAACGTATTTCCAATTATTTGAACTCAGCGATAAAGCAAAGGAGATTGAAACCTATGGCCATTCAAGATCATCAAATCAGACCCTAAACTTATGATAAGCGCATGTCTGTACACTTTAATGACCTTATAAATGACTTTCTAAAAAATAACGTAGATCATACCTAGTCTAAAGTTATTTATTGCTCTTGTTTGATCTAGTTTAGTGTGTTTACTTGTTTTTGTTACGTTAAAAACTCATCATTTCTCATGTGAGGACTATGCATATTTTGTTTTTCATTATTTTT
>MU191084.1:25513-38278 GCA_016904865.1 Pissodes strobi | reverse complement strand
AATTTTATTTAGGAACGCTAATATAAAATTAATTGGCTCGTTTGTAATAATTTGATGATGACTGTGTGTATTGCAGAAGATCCAGTTTTGCACATCATAATTAAATAAATACATGCAGTCGCGTCGTTAATCAAATCATAGCCGTACAGACTATGATAACATCTCTTGTTAGTATTTTTCAATAATGTAGTTGAAACGTCATATATTACCTATGAGTAGAGAGTTTTTGGGAGAGACGAAAGAGGAGGAGGTGACAGAGTAAGAGAACATGGAAGAGGAACAGGAGTTTTTGCTCTCATAATGAAATAAGTTTGTGCTCTCCTGTAAAATTTTCATATATATCCTATCCTTTTTCACCTTGATGAAACAGATATAAAACCTGTGTTAAATCACCCATTATTTAGCCTTAATAAAATACAACGCGAACCTTGAACATGCTTTCCCACAATAATTAAAAAGAGTAATTAACAAAACACTATCCTATATTTCCCTTAATATTATAGAACTAGGAAACCAGCATTTAGCCACTTGAACTACTCAATATGAATGAATCTTATCCTCTTTGTATTTTAAAAATAATCCACTTAGTTGTCTCAGTTAAAATAAATATCTTACACAACGTATTACTGATATTATCTCTTATATTCACCGATAAGAAACCTATAAATCGTGTCTTTCATTCAGGAGAGACCATATTTCAACATAAGGTGCTTGAATGAGAATTTACGACCTTTCTTGATGTTCAGATATTATTGTTACGTATTAATTAACAAAATGCATACAAAAGAAGTACATACTAAACAAGCCACATAGAATTATACATGTCTTTTGTCACAGCAGGTTCATTCAAATAATTGTAATATACAAAAAGATCGATAATATAATATATAAAATCCAGCAACGTAGTGTAAGGTAAAAAACAAGTTTTAAAACAAGTCTGTAATTCCAACCAGCTTTGCTGCCTTTAATATCAATCAATTTGAACAGGTTTCAAAGAAAGATGGGTTGTTGTTGCCACAATTGTACCAAAAGCAGTAAAATATATTGTAATTTACGTACGCTACCATATGGTATGTGCATGTTTGTCTAATATTATTTATTCAATAACAATGAGACAGAATATACAATCTTATTTTATCAAAGCGAAAACTGAATTCAATTTCATTTCATATAAGTACATTTCTTTGTTATACATAACGAAATCTTACGCAAGACAACGACGTTTACGCCCAAAAAGGTAAAAGTTTTTCAATTCGTGATTTTACTAACTAGTTTTCATTATTGTAACAGCTTTGGATTTATTACAATATATTTTGGAAAGTGTGAAATCATAAACACTTAAGCCGTACGTAGTTGTAAAAAGTTGAAAGTTTTTCGATTCGTGATTTTACAAACTAGTTTTCATTATTGTAGCAGCTTTGGATTTAGTACAAAATATTTTGGAAAGTGTGAAATCATAAACACTTAAGCCGTACGTAGCTCTCTTCGTTACCCGACCCGGGGGCGGAAGGCGTAGAACCGACAATCCATATCTACTAAAGAATTCCATAAACAGCGCACACGACCGACCTTCTGAGAAATATGGTTAAAACCGTATCTAATTCCAAGCTAGAATTTGACCATGATGAGTTTGATCCAAAAGTCAACTTTTACACTACTAATGCCATCAAAATATATTGCCAATCAAAGAAAAGGGGAACCGTTGCTCGTATGTGATACCAAATTCAGCAGTTTCTGGTGTCCAATTATAACCCAAACTATCCCTATTGTGTGTCCTCTTTCCCTTTGCGTCGACCGTAATTTTTAATCGACACACCCGGGGTCAGGAAATTTAATTCAATTCATCGCGGAATTCGCCTACGACAACTTTGACGTTTAATGTTTCTCCGCATTAATTTAGCAAGCTTGAACGTGCTGCACTCCGTGGGAATAATTTATCCCGCTTTATTCAGTGCGCGCCCGAGTATGCAAATTGTCATCTGGGGAGTATTTGATTTTTTATTGGGTTACGTTGTAAAAATATTGTTACATGGAAGACCACTAGTCGCAAGAATCCTTGTTTTTTAGGTTGCTGTATGATTTCATATAACTGAGAATGCGAGTTGGCACATGCCCCCTCTTAGTAAGCGTCGGACCCCGATGCTTTAATGACACACATCATACCTTTGCAAAAATATAGATGCATGTCTCGTGAGCACCGGGGGTTATTTCTCACGAAAATGAATAAACACGTTGATCACTCAATTTGAATATTGTTTTGAGTCATCAGTTAACAATTTAAAATTGAGATTCAAACTTTCCACTGTATGATTTTATATAACTGGGAATGCTAGTTGTCACATGCCTCCTCTTAGTAAGCGTTGGACCCCGATGCTTTAATGAGACACATCATATCTTTGCAAATATATAGATGCATATCTCGTGAGCATTAGGGATTATTTCTCACGAAAATGAATAAACACTGACCACTCAATTTGAATATTGTTTTTAGTCATCTGTTAACTATTTAAAATTGAGATTCAAACTTTCCACTGTATGATTTTATATAACTGGGAATGCTAGTTACCACATGCCCCCTCTTAGTAAGCGTCGGACCCCGATGCTTTAACGAGACACATAATAATTTTGCAAAAATATAGATGCATGGCTCGTGAGCACCGGGGGTTATATCTGACGAAAATGAATAAACACTTTGACACTCAATTTGAATATCGTTTTGAGTCATCAACAAGGTTAGTCAGTTAACAATTTAAAATTGAGATTCAAACTCCACTGTATGATTTTATATAACTAGGAATGCTAGTTGCCACATACCCCCTCCTAGTAAGCGTTGGACCCCAATGCTTTATCGAGACACATCATACCTTTGCAAAAATATATATTTTTTACATTTTTTGTGACTCTCTTATTATTACATGTTATAGATGTAAACGTCTTAGTCGTTAGTAGATAAGCTATGACTGTCCTGCTGCTTTACCCCCATTTTTTTTTAAATGACAGAGTAATTTATTGTTAGGAAGAGAAATATACATCATTTAGTAGCAGATAATTCTCACGACTCTATAAATTGATGGTTTTGAATACAATCTTCATTTGCAACTTATATGATAAAAGGGACAGAGTCACGTAATCTACATGGTTTAAATTTCTTATTTGTAAAACCCATTCCTCATAAATAATTTGTTATTTAAAAAAACACCAGCCAAATCAGTTGTATTTGAACCCCTTACCTTATTTATTATATAAATATTAAACATATAGGATTCAAATGATTAAAAGAAGAGGGCAATGTAATTAAGCCGCTGACCATATAATCAAAGATAATGTCTGGCAGTCCAGCGACTGCCAGACCAGGCGTACGTAATACATTCGTTCGAGTGCGATGACTTGAGAATAAATTACTTCCAAAATGCCACACATTCATACTTGCGAAATTAATCTGGAGCCAGATTAATCGTCAAAGTTACCGAAAATTTAATTAAACTGGCGCAGTGACCGAACAGTTTGAAACGAATAGGACATCGTGCTTTCGGATTATTGCCACTCATCATTTTTGTGCTATTAGATATTGTGAACTACTAAAATGCATAAACTACTAAGTTTCAACTTGGACTTGCAAAATATTATATAAACATTAAAGACAAATTATAGGCAATGGGAGCGATTATGAGCCTTAAACGTGCAACGATCAGTTAGGGAGACTTTGTGTCTCACTTAAAACCAGTCACTGAGCAGTCCACATGGGCGCTTTGGGTTCTAACTCATCCTTTCCCATCACCCTAACCTGAGCTTGGCTTGATCACATGGTCGGGAAGTACAGGGGTTATGATAAATTTATCTGATTTCTTTATCATCCCTTCTCACCTGACGTATATCGATCCCGAATCGCACGCTAACCAAGACGTGGCGTCATCTAAAAACAAATAAAAAAGTAATAATAACTTTAGTTACGCCAGTGTCCCGTAACTAACCTCGATCTTTATTTATTTTTCCGAAACTCTTTTTGCCCGCGCGCCAAACACGTTCCGCGTCCCAATAAATCTCCCTTAGAGCATTTTGCGGGCGATAAAAGTGTCTTTGTGTATAAAAATATGAAAAACGTTTAAGCACTAAATTATTTTTACCACGAAAACGTGACCGGCCCCCGTTGCGCTATTAAATCGTGCCCTCTGCACGTCGCGAGCTCCCGATTGAAAACCGTTCCAACCAACGCGTTAGTCGGCAGTCTAAGGTCATTTAGATTCGGCGCTTCGTTTGATAGATCAGAATTTAATAATAAGAGTAAAGGAATATATAACATTTGAACTGCTAATTAATTATCACCTGAACTTGGAAAATATTATGTAACAACGCAGGCAATTATGAACCCTAAACTTGCAACGTTCATATAAATTCTCGAGCAAACCGTCAGTGGGGCTGACTTTGTCTCCCATCCAGTTCGCTCAGCCACTGAACTATAGTTCACAGGGACGTAGTCTCTTGATTGATACTCTCCTAAGCACCAGAGTCTAATCTACAATAGAGGACGATTTTAGAAGTTAAATAGTTGCAGTGCAATAAAGCTCTGAGTGAAATTAAACCATAACAGTTTGCCAATAAAACGCTCTTATAAACAATTCAAAGTACTCCTCAGCCGTAAAGACATGCGTATTCTAGTAATGGTACAGCGTACATCCATTAAGCCACCACCACCAATGGCATTGTTAATGTTTTATTAAAGGGTCTTTTTCATTATCTCTTCTCACCTGACGTAGATCGGTCCTGACTGAACTGAAAAAAAATTCGGGGAAATGGGAAAAATGAATTTTAGAACGAGTTACGTCCAGAAATCTAATAAAATGAAAAAAATCGAAATTTCCCTTTGTAATTAGCAAGGGAAATTTTTCTTGTTTTTTGAGCTAGAGCCTTGAGACTTGGTACAGAGCATATTTAGGACACCCTTAATAAAAAGGTTTCTTAATATATGTATTTGTGTGTGTTAGTTTGGGTTAGTCTTGTGTTAGTCTTGTATTAATCTTGTGTTTGTATTGTGTCAGTCTTGTGCTAGTCTTGTGTTAGTTTATGTTAGTTTGTGTTGCGTTTGAGTTAGGATAGTTTGGGTTAGTTTGAGTTAGAATGACGTTAGAATGCCCTTGAAATTGAAAACCAATTCGGGAAAATGGGAAAAATACGTCCAGAAATCTAATAAAATGAAAAAAATCGAAATTTCCCTTTGTAATTAGCAAGGGAAATTTTTCTTGTTTTTTGAGCTAGAGCCTTGAGACTTGGTACAGAGCATATTTAGGACACCCTTAATAAAAAGGTTTCTTAATATATGTATTTGTGTGTGTTAGTTTGGGTTAGTCTTGTGTCAGTCTTGTATTAGTCTTGTATTTGTATTGTGTCAGTCTTGTGCTAGTCTTGTGTTAGTTTATGTTAGTTTGTGTTAGGTTTGAGTTAGGATAGTTTGGGTTAGTTTGAGTTAGAATGACGTTAGAATGCCCTTGAAATTGAAAAACAATTCGGGAAAATGGGAAAAATATGTCCAGAAATCTAATAAAATGAAAAAAAATCTAAATTTCCCTTTGTAATTAGCGAGGGAAATTTTTTTTATTTTTTGAGCTAGAGCCTTGAAACTCGGTACAGAGCATATTTAAGACACCCCTAAAACTTAAAAAAAAGGTTTCTTAGGGTTAGTTTGTGTTAGTCTGGTGTTTGTATTGTGTCAATCTTTTGTTATCTTGTGTTAGTTTGTGTTGGGTTTGAGTTAGGTTAGTTTGAGTTAGATTGGGTTATTTAGAGTTAGAATGGCCTTAAAATGTCATTGAAATTGAACGTCTAGAAACCTAATAAAATGAAAGAAACCTAAAAAAAATTGAGTTAGGTTGGTTTGAGTTAGATTGGGTTAGTTTCATTTAGTGAGAGCTAGTTTGAGTTAGAATGACCTTACAATGCTCTTGAACCTGAACATCCAGAAACCTAATAAATTGAAAGAAACCTAAAAAAATTAAATTTCCTTTTGTAATTAGCAAGGGAAAATTTTCATATTTTTTGAGCTAGAGCCTTGAAACTCGGTACAGAGCATATTTAGGACACCCCTAAAACTAAAAGAAAAGGTTTCTTAGGGTTAGTTTGTGTTAGTCTTGTGTTTGTATTGTGTCAGCTTATGTTAGTTTGTGTTGGGTTTGAGTTAGGTTAGTTTGAGTTAGATCGGGTTAGTTTGAGTTAGAATGGTCTTAAAATGCCCTTGAAACTGGAAAAAAATTCGGGAAAATGGAAACATTAATTTTAGATCGAGTTACGTCCAGAAACCTAATAAAATGAAAAAACTTTAAAAATATATAAATTTCCCTTTGTAATTAGCAAGGGAAAATTTTCTCATTTTTTGAGCTAGAGTTTTGAAACTCGGTAGAGAGGCCACCCCTAAAACTTTTAGATTGGGTTAGTTTGAGTTAGAATGACCTTAAAATGCCCTTGAAACTGAACGTCCAGAAACCCAATAAAATGAAAGAAACTTAAAAAAAAAATCTAAATTTCCCTTTGTAATTAGCAAGGGAAAATTTTCTTATTTTTGTGCTAGAGCTTTGAGACTCGGTACAGAGCATATTTAGGTCACCCCTAAAACTTAAAAAAAAAGGTTTCTTAGGGTTAGTTTGGGTTAGTTTGTAGTCTTATGTTAGTCTTGTGTTTGTATTTTGTCAGTCTTGTGTTAGCATATGTTAGTTTGTATTGGATTTGAGTTAGGTTAGTTTGAGTTAGAATGACCTTAAAATGCCCTTGAAACTGGAAAAAAATCGGGAAAATGGGAAAAATGAATTTTAGATCGAGTTACGTCCAGAAACCTAATAAAATGAAAACTTAAAAAAATATATAAATTTCCCTTTGTAATTAGCAAGGGGGAATTTTCTTATTTTTTGAGCTAGAGCTTTGAGATTCGGTACAGAGCATATTTAGGACACCCCTAAAAAGGTTTCTTAGTATATGTATTTGTTTGTGTTATTCATGTATTAGTCTTGTGTTTGTATTGTGTTAGTTTATGTTAGTTTGTGTTGGATTTGAGTTTGATTGGGTTAGTTTGAGTTAGAATGATCTTAAAATGCCCTTGAAGTTGAAAAAAAATCGGGAAACTGGGAAAAATGAATTTTAGATCGAGTTACGCCCAGAAACCTCAGCCGCTCAATACAGCCCCTCACGAGGGGCTGTATTGATGGCAATGAGGGGCTGTTAGCCCAAGTCGGCAAGCTGTCTTTCAAGACAGCTTTTTAGACAGACCGTTGAGGGGCTGTAATGAGGGGCTGTTAGCCGAAGTCGACAATCTGCCTTTCAAGACAGCTTTTTAGACAGACAAACGTATTTTCCCACGGTCAACAAAATTTTCCCACGCCCAAGTGCCGCCTTACCTACTTACATAAAACTTGCATACCCTTCAAAGCATGACAATATTAAGTATTGCATGACTTTCAAAAGCATGGGGTAAAGTTTTACGTAACTCTTTTAGTAAATCTCTAATCTTCCTAGGTCTTCGCTGGCAGGTGCCCACCCGTTGTCATAAAGTTTTCGGTTAAGTAGAGTACTCATCTGTCAGAAACTTTCAATTCGTACCCAATTTTAAAATTCGTAAGTAGTGGAAGAAGGTCTGTTCTCATCCTCCCCCACCATCGTACGACCTTGAGCTAAGCGATACCCATTGGACCTTGTGATGTTCCTTGCTCTAGTAAAGATCGCTGGGAACTGCTTTATCTCGTTGCATGTCCCGCACGACAACTATCCATTCATCCAACAAATGTTTTAAGGGTTAACGCGTTTAATAAAGGATCCCTTTTCTTAACTTATTTACAGCACGAACTCCAGACGTTTCAGCTCCCAAAATTAATATGCCATTGTGTTTCTGCTGTAAGATAAATATCGCGTGCAGACAATTCTTTGGTTATTTTTACTTATGGCTCCTTTAGTAGAAGGTCGTGTGCTAATTTGTTAAAATTGTATCTAAATATAATTACGCTTTATATGCTTTGTCGCATTTAAAGATCCTTTACACAAATAGTGCACTATGTAAAAATCGACCTCTCCTATTGGTCGATCCATCTCGTGTTACGAGATGTCTGCGTGATGCAATCGGTTTCTATGAAGGGCTCTTGTGGTGTAGAGGTTTAGATCGTTGGGTCTCACTTGGAAAACGCGGGTTCGACCCCCGTTGCTTTTTTTTATTATTTTTTTTAAATTATGTTTCTAAACAGCTTTTTTTCTTGATTTTGGGTATGTCTTGGGTTAGATTGGGTTAGCACCTGGTTAGTTTCCTTTTCTTGAGCCCCCGTAGCGAGCGAAGCGAGCGGAGGGCCATGTGGATCGACAAATGGGAAAGGCCGATTTTTATATCGTGCACTATTTGTGTAAAGGATCTTATAATGCTGCTTTGTCATAGATTTGTAGGAGATTAGTGGAAAAAGTATCAACCAAGTGAAAGTAACAGGGTTTTAAGGTGTGTAACCACATCATTGCTGAAGAAGGATCTATACAATTTCATTCTTGCAATTAATTTCTAGGCACCGAGTTTCTTGAAATATCTTATCTCCACTAACAGCGGTTCATTTTTTATTCTACAATTATTTAGAAAAATTGTCTTAGTTCGTACTGGTAATAAATAGTTTTCTATGTCATAAAAGCTGATATGGTATTATTAAATAAGCAAAGCAGAGGAATATAAGATTCAGTTGTAGAAAAGGGATCGAATTCTAATTGCGTATGGACATTTGTATTGGATAGGGTTTATACATATAGAACATAAGTAGTGTGTTAAAGAGAGTGAGTCCTCATGTAGGAGGTAATTTACCCCTCCGTGAGAACGCGGCTCTCTTTGAATTACTGATAATTAATAACACTCATTTCCTATTCAATATTTTTCTACACACTGTTCTTCTATTGGATTTTTCTTTTTAACTTTAATTTTTTTCACCACTTGCTTTTTGCAAGCACTCTTTCTCTTTCTGGTATTAACCATAAAATAACTTTACACATTTTGAATTAAAGTGGAGAACCCTAAGCTACTAGTTTTATAATAAGGATATAAGTGGGGAATAAAGGCTAGGTTAAGGCTCAAGGTTATACAAAAGGCAACACCTTATTTCATAGTCAGAGCCTTCTCAGTAGGCGGAGTGTTCATCGGCCGATAACCGAAGCGTAATTTAACGAGGGTACATTATAGGGTGAAAGGAGGGGAAAATTATTAAGAGTAAAAAAGGAGGGAAAATATATTAAGATTTTACAGGGAGTCACAAATTTATTTCATGAAGGGAGAGACTTCTCAGTAATTCGAAGAGAGTAAATCCCCCTCTGAGGACTCGCTCTCTTTAACACACTACTAACACATGGTGGATAATAGCAACATATACTACAAAACTGGAACATAATCAAATCATTACCGCATTGGTAGACTTATATATAGAATGAACAACTATCTTGTGATGTGGAAGGTCCATCTGCATGAGATATATATTAAATTTTTATCTAAATAAAAATACGGTTTATATACCTAATATAGACTCCATTTACAACGTTTCTCAAGAATAAAGGACTTGTCGAGCGTAAACCGTTGCCCTTTTTCCGTGTTGTGTTTTGTACGTGTTTAAATTCGTCACGACGACAAAGTAATACGACGGTGCTAGTCTAATCCAAGTTGATGTATAAACAGGAATAAACGAGCGAGAACGAGAAGGAATTACTGTTTCTTTTCGTAGGATTGCATTTACATTCCAAAATAGGAGGACTTTTGTATTTGTTATTTCGATACTGGTGATAAGACTCTTTTTAACATTTAAATTGGTTTATTATAAAGTATATAACGAAATTACAAATGCACTAGTTAATTGACCTTATACTAAATACACACCCAGCACCCAGAACATGTGTAAATGGTGTAATTGGAAAATTGAAAAGGAATATTAAATATTAAGGAGGTGATAATTACTCGTCAATAATATTCAGGAACGAGATCGCTCATCACCATGATAAGTTCGAGGAAGTTTACAAACATGTGCTTGTTATAATCGGTCACAGGTTTGAACAGGAATGTGTTGAATCAACAAAGAATATTACAACAAACGGTTAAACCGATGAATACGTGTATACATTAGCCTAATAAATTGTATTTCCTATTTGGGATGCGAGATTTTCGACTCCCCGGCTCCCTTAAAACTAGTTTCCAAACTAACCCAACTACGCCAGCAGATAAGGTCTAATGAAAGTGGATATGGCGACGGAAACGGTGCGCGACGCGCGTCTAACGAGGACCTTTGAAGTTTGTGTGCGTGCCGCAACTATCTTTCATTCTAAACCAACTTTGCACGTAATTACTGAAGTTTCCCGGGTAAATACCTTCTCCGGAAAATTCCTCGGGCCGCTCTCGCTCCGGAAAATTCATTGCGGTACGTAATCGCGGTTTCACCCGAGAATTCTTATTACTTTTGTGTGTTCGACGGATGCCGGGGTTTGTCGAGAGTCTGTTTGCTCGAGCTTACATTGAGTACGGAAGTGGATAAGAAAGTATGAAGAAAACATTTATACATATATATACACTCATACCTACGTATGAGAGAGCGGCATGTTAATGTGTTTCCCTGGCCTCCACGCTCTCCTGATCTTTCCCCAATTGAATATGAATGGAACAAGACTTACGAGCCCTTTTCCTTTGGCAAACTAAGGCTCAGTTTTGGTTTTTATATCTTGCCAGTGTTGAAAATCGTTGAATATGCATGTTGATGTGCTTCCCTGGTCTTTGCGCGCACCCGATCTATTGCCAATGGAAAATAAATGTAATTTGACTGTTAGGGTTAGAACTCATTATATTCTACTTCAAAAAGCTACCAATAAGTTAATGTGCTTCCCTGGCCTGCACTCTTTCCCGATCTAGCTCCAATTGAACAGGAATAGAACTTGATGGGAAGAAAATACTTTGCAGACAGTTCGCAGTGGTATTCAAATCGTATATGGTATCCTGCTTGGAGAGAATATCGATCAGCTGGTGCTTAAAGTGAAAAGCCTAACGAAGCAGGTCCGTGAAGTTAGCCCCCAAAGTATGTTTTTTTCCTTGAAAATTTCAGGATGATTAGTGCTTCGTTAGTGCTTCTTTTGTTTCCGAGATATTCAATTTTATTTGATTTCAAGGTCAGCCCCCAAAGTGTTTAGAAGTGGGTCAAATTTGGCGTCATTCTTTAGTGCTTCGTTAGTGCTTTTTAGTGCTTCAAGAAGTTTCGTTAGTGCTTTTTTGGCTTACGAGATATTCAAGATTTTAAATTCAAGGTCAGCCCCCAAAGTGTTAAGGATCGGGACAAATTTAGTGTCATTCTTTAGTGCTTTTTAGTGCTTCAAAAAGTTTCGTTATTGCTTTTATAGTTTACGAGTTACTCAAGATTTTATATTCAAGGTCAGCCGTCAAAATGTTTATGATCGGGTAAACTTAGTGTCATTCTTTAGTGCTTCGTTAGTGCTTTTTAGTGCTTTAAATAGTTTCGTTAGTGCTTCTTTTGTTTTCGAGATATTCAATTTTATTTTATTTCAAGGTCAGCCCTCAAAGTGTTTAGGAATAGGTCAAATTTGGCGTCATTCTTTAGTGCTTTTAAATGCTTCAAGAAGTTTCGTTAGTGCTTTTTTTTCGTTTACGAGATATTCAAGATTTAGATACGCATTAAATATTTGCATGTAGAACCTGCACCAATAATAGGTATTCGTCATTCTGCAGGAATTTAAGATCTTGAATATCTCGAAATCAAAAGAAGCGCTAACGAAATTCTTTGAAGCACAAAAAGCAATAACGAAGCACTAAAGAATGACACTAAATTTGACTCGATCCTCAACACTTTGGGGCCGACCTTGAATATAAAATCGTGAATATCGTAAACTATAAAATCACTAACGAAACTCTTTGAAGCACTAAAAGTACTAAAGCACAAAGAATGACACTAAATTTGACCCGATCCTAAACACTTTGGGGCTGACCTTGAATATAAAAACTTGAATATCTCGTAAACTATAAAAGCACTAACGAAACTTTTTGAAGCCCTAAAAAGCACTAAAGAATGACACTAAATTTGACCCGATCCACTTTGAGGGCTGACTTTGAATTTAAAATCTTGAATATCTCGTAAACAAAGAAAGCACTAACAAAACTTCTTGAAGCACTAACGAAGCACTAGAGAATGACGCCCAATTTGACCCAATCCTAAACACTTTGGGGGCTGACCTTGAAATAAAATAAAATTTACTATCTCGAAAACAAAAGAAGTACTAACGAAACTTTTTGAAGCACTAAAAAAGCACTAACGAAGCACTAGCCATCCTGAAATTTTCAAAGAAAAAACATACTTTGGGAGCTAACTTCACGGACCTTAACGAAGCGTCAATAAAACGGGATTACCAGTAGTAGTTTTTTTTTTTTTTTTTTCGGAGGGGGGAAAAATCTTCTAAAGACTCCCAATGGCCGGTTTCATTGGGTTGTGTCAGATTTTTACTGACTAAAAAACCCCCTTGATAGCAGATATGGATATGGATCCTCCTCGGAACCGCCTACCGGCATTACTTCAAGGAGGCTGCTACTGTAGTGTGTTGGCTGGGCTTGGCTGTTCTACGTGTCCTGCGGTGCTGCGTTATTCATTTCGTTTCTTTTGTCGGTAAGTATGTGTCGTGCCCTTTTGCTTATTTCTTTCCAGCTATACTCATTTTGCAACATTGTGTTCACAAGGTTTTTTGGTGTTAGTCTTCCGATGTTGTTTTCTGTCCGTCGTCTATGTTCAT
>MU191084.1:0-25113 GCA_016904865.1 Pissodes strobi | reverse complement strand
CCTTTTCCGCTTTGGACAAGCTTGATTTTCGGGTTTTGCACATTAATGGCCACGTCTGTCCTGTTATCACACATCCATTGGCCCTTTAGTACTTTTTTTCTACTTGGTTCGGCCATTATGACGATGTCCGCGCTGTGATAATGTGCCATTTTGTATACCATGTCCATAGCTTTCGATCCTCTGTCTGTGTTTCCCTGCATTATTAGGAGTCCGTCCAGCCTTTGTTGTTTTTGTGGTGTGTTTATTCTATAGGCTTATGTTTAGAGCGGTCTGCGGCTTTTTGAAGTAAACTACGGTATATAGGGCATGCGGCGGTGCTCGATTTATGTCCTTCCTGTTCACAGTTGAAACAAAATGCGCTGTTCTTGCACTGCCTGGCCTTGTGTCCCTCCTTTCCGCAGTTGAGGCACGAGTCCCTTCTGCTTTGTCTTTTGCACAGGTTTGTCTTGTGACCATGTTGTAGACAGTGCTTGCATCTCTCTATGTCTATTCGCTCTCTGACTCTGCACCGGCTCCAGCCTATTTGTATGTGGCTAAGTTTACGAAGTCTTTCTCCTAGTTCCTTGTTGAGAGCGATTGTGTCGGCCTGGTTTTCGCCGGCGTTGGGTCTTATCGATACTGCTTCGATCTCTAGAGCAGCGGCGACGTCGTCTTCGACTTCTTTTTTAGTGGTCTCCGGTTCTATGCCATATATGTGGAAAATTAGGCCTCTGTTTGGCGGTGTGCGTGTTTGAATGTTCTCTAATTGATTTTGGATTTGCCTTTTTAGTGTCTCAGTTTTTTCATTTCCCCCTGCGACGGTTATCGCCAGTAGTAGTAGTAGTAGTAGTAGTAGTAGTATAGAGAGCGGGGTCCCAGGACAAAATAAACCCGTTTAGACACGCTGTCGAACTCAATGACACCTGTTACCATAAGCCTAAGAAGTCGTTGACAATTACCGGAAAGTAGATGTACATGACAGGTTCTGCAACCTCCGACGCGGAGGAGGTGTGCACTAGCAAAAAATCGCACGTGGGCTACGCCATTTTTAAGGCGTGACACCAGATAGTTGACAGATGATAGATGACAACTGACAAATGACAGTTGATTGCTTACAAAGCGGCAAAAACGGTCGACCCGGGCTACGCCGTATTTAAAGCGTGGCATACGATGAATGACAAGTGACAGCTGATAAACCCTCTACATTACAGAACCTACCATGCCATGGAATCCTGTAGATTGCAGACTCGGCCATCGTCGGCCGCTCCGATTTGAAAGCATGGCCTAATAACCGACTTGGACTATTATAGTTTTAAATAATCTAAGTCGACTATATTTTTATATAATATGATATAATATTTATTAAACCATGCAGAACATTGGCTTTTTCCGATATTATATACAAATTTTGTTAATAATATACTACATGCTACAGCAAGAGTAATTACACACATATTTAAAAAATAGGAATATCCATTAGGATTCTCAGGGCTTGGCGTAGTCGTAAAATGGTCTCATTCCTGCAAGTAATTTCTAGGTATTGGGTAGGTTGAAACTTCTTTCCTGAACCAATAGTAGTCCATTCTTTAGTCTCCTAAAATGTTCTACTCAGCGCTATAATCTTGTATATTTTCAGCACCAGATTAGCAAAAAACTGGCCATCATGAAAAGCTAGTCTATACTAATAAATAAAACAAAAAATACGTAGTGAGTTTGTGCCAAAACACTCTTTCTCCATTAAATTGTCGATACCTGAATATGGTATGGAACTGTAGCTTGACATGATTTCTATACAGATTTTTGTGATTAACTAAAAATTATCTCTTAATAGCGGCCTTATATAGGGAAATTTCCTACCACATATTTATAATAATGAGCTACAAGAGCTTGGCTAAAGACCAATCGCTAACTCTCTGCTAAATTCACCAAGAACGTCGTCACAGTGCTAAAAAAGCCTAACAATAACACCCGTTATACGGGGTATTTCATTTAGTATTTGGCACGGTGACGACGTTCAAGGTCATTTGTCCTAGGACCCCGCTCCTTATACTACTGATACTGTAATCTTCCTATTGAAACTCCTTTTTTCGCTGGAGCTGTTTCTTTATTATTCATAAAGCCGGGGCCACGCGACATCGTTCGAATGTCGCGCGTATTTTACCAGATTTTCGGAAGAATAATACTATATCCATTAGAGAGGGACAATTCCCTGTTGGCTCTGTGTAGCGTCTATCTCGTTTCCGGGGACAAAAATCGAATTCCAGAGATCCATTTTCGTCGATGAATATTTTAGGAGGGAGCAGTTTCGTAGCATTGCTGACGTTAATTCGGCTGTCAGCAACGAGCAGAGCTCACAGGGTTGTAAAATGAACTGGAAACGTTTTCGGATTGATATACGAGGGGTATACGAAATCTTATTTTAGGTTCTAATAAAAATGGTCTGTTTTGAATATAGGGGAAGATAAAGTTGAGAAATAAAGTGCTTAAAGTTATTAACCAAAACTCGAGCGGATTCAAGGATAACATAAGAATTAATACTTTGGTGGGTTGGCTTTCGCGTGAAGATTGAGGTAAAAATAAGGCAATCAAATACGCTCAAGATGTCGCTTGATATCAACAGATAAACAGAACATCAGTTTAATTTACCTCAGTCATTAACAGAAATACAAGTAGTAAGTTTTAAAATTTTTCAAGACTGTTTTGAGGAATGTAATTCATCTTCCCAGGCGGTGTAGCTAATACTAAATGATAAATACAAATGAGCCAACAGCATCGCAAAACAATTACGCTTTGATATATAAATTCGGTATTCTGTCATCTTCTAACTTATTACTAAGCTATGGACAGAGAAATATTTTCCATACGTGCATAACTTTACATACAGGGTCCGCAATCAAATGGGGCACTTTATTGATTTATTTTTCAGGATGTTGCACGCTTCACAAACAGGTTTCCCCAACACTTTGCTCTGAAAAAAAAAAACGTTTCTATTAAGAATATTTAGCCAGCAATGACCTGGGATCGGCATGCAAAAATTATGTTGCCTGGAAGAACGAATTATCCTAATTTGGAACACCAGGAGCGGCGCGGCGGTACTAAAACCCAGGTTGGAATTTATAAGTTATGTTAAAACGCTAATTAAAATTTACGACGACCTAGGAATTTTAGGTGTTCTGGGCAGATGTTAAATCCAGCTTTCTCGAGGAGAAAAGCCAGATGCAAGCCTTGAAAGATGGTATAAAAAGCTAAAAATCTCGGGAAATATCGAAATAAATTAACAACGGGAAATAATACCGTCGAATTTGTATTTTTAAATATACAGTGCTTATGCAGAGATTGGCAAAAAAATCAGTGACATCTTCTTCGTACTAAATATACATTTAGTTACTTTGGTAAGTGTTGTCAGATTAAACAAGCAAACTCCAAAAGCGTACCCTAAATTTCTATCACTATATTCCTTTTTATTCTAGTTGTATAGGTCTAATTTAAAATACAAATATTGTCCATCTTATCCCCGATTTTAATACCCTCGTGCCGCAGTCGCAAATTTTATGATGTTGTGTAAAGCCGCGGCGAATTTCCCGGTTACATTCGTTCCGTTCGCAAACAAAGAAAAAAAAACACGAGCTTGTTTGTCGAGTTTTTGACGGCGCCATAAAACGTAAAATTTTTGATGTATGCACCCGGACGAAATTAAATGCACTTTGCCGCTCCGTTTGCTCTATTTTGCGACGCGTGACTGTTTATTTTGCGAAAAGCGTAAGCTTTTAGCTCGCACGATGGAATTGGAACGTGGTGCGGAATGAGGCATGGAGGTTGTCAAACGCTAAACTAAACAAAAATGTGTTTGGCTCGGTTTCAGCTACTATTTCTCGTATAATTTATATAATTTTTATTGGCTTTATTATAAGTAAACAAGACCATTTTAAACTTATGATCGAAATTGCCTTGTTTCGGATATACAGGGCGTTGAAATTTTAGAAATAAATTCTTTCATTGTGGTTTTACAGAAACACCACATTTTCAGTTGCATATTCATCTTCTTGGTCCATTTCTAATTCGTGTGGATTGGATGAGTCTGCTTCAATTTCCATGAAATTATTTTCATTGTATTCGCTTAAGAATTCGAATTTTTCAATTATTAAATTAAAATATTTTCTACAAACTACACAATTTCCCTTTCTGACTGTCATTGCAGGCAGCACTTACGAACACAAATTTCTGTCTTTTTCATTAATTTGAATAAAACACTTATTTTCTAGACACTGTTCTATGGGTTTTTTCTTTTTTACATACAAAATGTATCAATCATCAATAAGACAATAATTGTCTAGTTTGTAATTTGACGAGGGAATTCGTTGGCAAAATCTTATTTCATGATGAGAGCGCATCTTCAGTAGATGTGTGTGTAACGCTCAACTATCCAAAATACAAACCCAATTCACACAAATCTCCCAAGTTCACAATGGTACAGCCTTTAGTGCAGGAACAATGCAATCAAGACTACGTTGAAATTAATTAATAACTCAATTAATAACACGCCAATAGTAGCTCTAAATCACCAATAAAATAAAACACAATAATAAATGAAAATAAAAATAAAAGCCTCTGAATCCACTAGATACTATCCTAAATTAAGACTTATCTGATACGTTATCAAGCCAGCAGTGAGTTCATCCAGGATCCAGGTGTTCGTCAAACCGCTGGAGCGTCAAGATCGAGAAGACACATTTCGTGAGCGTTGAGGCTTAGATCAGACAGCGAGACACGCAATTAACTTGATGGTTACTCCAAACCACGTGTAGTCGGAGGAGTCTCAGTATGCAGTCTGGAAAAAAAGGAAGGCACTGTAAATCATTGGACCAATAGCAACCACTACCGGAAAATGGGAAACCAAGGAGAAAACCGGAACATAAAAACCCCTGACCTCAACAAATAACAGATCACAATTGCTTAAACAACATACCTTAAGATGTTAAACTGCGTTCAAGCGTGTGGCAGCTCTCGACAGTCAAATCCCTAATATGGGTGCAGGTGGTCGCATCTACAAATCTTCCTTCATCTACAATCAGCCATCAGATGAGAAACCATCGACGACCACAATCCTGCTCAAGGGCTTTGAATAATCCCCTAACTAGGGCACTGTATATTTCACACTAAATATCAGTATCTCAACGGAAAATCCCAATGTCGAGAGCCACGCACTGAAACCCTCTGGTTCCTTCAAGATCACATTAAGACTAAATTGGCTTGCCCTAAAATGACGACGCTAGAAGAATCATCGCGCCTGTCTAACATGCCATGTTGTCAGCGTCTCTATTTGTGACAAAGTACTGGAAAGTTATGACGTCATACTACCGGATTTGCCAAATCAAGCGATAAAGTGACTCACTATTGAAATGATTTAAATCAATTAGAACTTACTTTTTTTAAATGCTTAGTGGGAATACATAACCCACGCGTTATGCGGCAGTCCAAAATTGCAAATAGCATTATGCCAAAGAAGGTATTAACTTGGCAACCGTGAAGACCACGCGCTTGTCCAGAGACCTGTCAATTATACTGCCAAAATTACATCCACAGAGTTATATGAAACATAGAACAATTTCCTTGTCGTAGGGCAAGATCTACTCCGAGCTGAAATATTATCGAACTTTAATAATGAATAATCAGTGGGATATTCCGTCAATATACAAGCCTAGAGTGCCAAACATTGATACCAACCAATACAATCAGCAAATTTAAGCGTATGATAAATAAATCCTACAGTTGAACAAGGCAACTTATAGTGGTTCTCGAGTCGATATCGATTGACGGATCCGACGCGGCGTTCGCCGACCGACTATGACTGTATGGTCCAAATCCGAAAAGTGACATGTCATACTTCTAACAAACGTCATTGTATTTGTATCATTCCCAAAATGAAAATATTCCGCAATCACCTAAGTGAAACAATGGATTACCAAATCTAAATCAACGAGACAATGACCACAGTATGACCATCAAATGTACAAAAAGTGAGTTCCAATTTCAGTGCTAGATCTCACTAAATAACCTTACAATATAACCCAGGCCTGCATTACATTCCAATTAGGTACTCTGCCAGTCTGTAACCAATCTACAACTATTGTTTTCTTTTAGACACACTCCAAGAAAGGCTTAAATACATTCCAGATCCCCAAAATATCTCGAATCAACTATTAAGAGTCATAATTAGCAAAGTCGAAGCCCGAAGGTGGCCGTCAAGGTATATTATCGGACTGATATAATGAAAATAAGCCAAGTGATTAGACGAAGGGTTCCTTTTTTCATTTACAACTAAGCTTTGTGATGAATATCATATAAAGGCATGTGCATTTGATTATATGTCATCGTAGCCCGTAAAGGTACGTATAAATATGGCGAGCCGCGCGCGAGACGCGCCTGAGCCGCGCCTGAGCCGCGCCTCCGACGAGCCTAGTTCGTCATATTTATACGGGGCTCGCGAGTCTACCACGAGCCGCTCGAGGGTGTTGGTTTTTGGGGTGACTTCAAAGAGATTTTGCGCGTCTAGTGGGACGGGTTCGTGGCAGGCTCGTTGAAAATTTAGTTTGCAGCAACCACGATATTCTGTCGCACTTCTTCACGCAACCACGATAATTCTAAAGTGAGCTGAAAAGCAAATCCAAAAGTTCGTCGATGGCTCGTGGCATGCGCGTCTCTACTGATGGATACAGGATACTCGCGGCAGGCTCGCGTCGAGCTCGCTGCTTCAACAAAGTTGCAGCGAACCACGAATTTCCAAGAATAGGCTTGGCTCGCGCGCGTCTCGTGCGCGTCTCGCTATATTTATACGCACCTTTACATGTGTGACCGGTTGATAACCACAGCGCACTTTAACATAGGATGATACAACACACTGATCCTTATATCTACATGTTTATACTGAAAAAAGAATAAAAAAGGTTCTACTGAGAGGCACAAATCTATTTCATGATGGAAGAGACTCCTTAGTAATTCAATGAAAAAAAAAGGCTCTCTTTTCCAGAGGATGTGAGGTTCCGGCTCACTCTCATGAATACACTACTTACGAGGCCGCAAACCAGAGTGTAGAAAGGTGATAAAGGTGAATTATTGAATTTCCTACAACTCCCTATGAAAATCAGAAGCACAATTAACCTAGCTAGAATATCACACGCGTGTTGATTGTTTTATACATAATTTTTAATATAGAACGTTGATATATTATTACTTTTTTGAAAGTGTTTGTGTAAACGCTTCTCCAATTAGAAGAAAAGGTAGAGAAACTGTCGCAGAGTGTTGACGTGTTTAATTCTCTGTAAAGTTTTGTCTTTTTATCGTGTGTTATATAAAAGTATAATAGTTGTGATGCATATCAAAAGTTTTGTTAAACCTTAAGCTATAAGATCGAAAAAACTAGAAGACATAATTTTGGTTAGTTTCCGCCTAATACGGATTCCTAATACAAATAACAATACCGGCCATTGTAAATAAATAATAGAAAGGATTTAAGTGCCTGTGCTGTTATCAGTAAATTCTTGGTTCCATTGTTTTTCTGTCGCGTAACGTATCGATAAATTTTGAACGTTAGTGAGCTGCATAAAATAGCGTTAGCGTTTACGTTAAAAAAATGGTTGAGTTGAAATCGAGGTTGAAATGTATATATGAATTGTTTTAATTTTGAAGTTTTTGTGCTTTAAAGATGGCATCGAAATTTAAATTTGGATGCTGTGCAAACAAGACCTATATCTACTACTGCTGCATTGTTTGCACAAATATATTTCACCCTAGCTGTCTAGAAAGAGATTTTAGGTATCATGTTAAACTGTCAAGCCAGAATATATATTGCTCACCCGATTGTAGACAACTTTTTGAAAATAACCAACTGCCAAACCCGTTAAGAGATGAGTTGGAAAAACTACAGGAGGAAAACCATTTACTAAAGATTGTGATTGAAGAAAAAAACGACCAACATGAAAATCTACAGGTAGAAAAAGAGGAGTTAATAGCGAATCTGAAGGAACAAGTTGAAACTATGAAAACTGAGCTTAAAACTCTTGAAAAAGCATATAAAAGGGAAAGACGAAAAACTCAAGATTTTCAAGACGAAGTTTTTGAAACAGAGAAAAGCCTGGTTGAATCTTTGAACATGCAAAAAACAGAGATTGTACAGTTTAAAAAGCAAATACTCACTTTGGTTGCTGAAAAGGAATCCTTAGAAAGTGCCTTAAAATCACAGACTGAGTCAGTGACCAATATCCAAAATGATTTTAAGGAGCTTCAAGATTTAAATAGATCTATGATCAAGTCAATAGCGATTCTTGAGTTGGATAACAATATGTTGAGGAACGAGGTTAGCAAACTAAAGAACGACTTAGATACTTTTGCTGGTGCTGATAGTCCTAGTGCTGACTTTATCAAGTGCGCGTTGGGTTCTGTTCCACTGAGTCCTGTGAATGTGAGGTTACCTGAACCACCAAAGAATGACGACTGCTTTGTAGTAAGTGAAAAGCAAAATCCCGATATCCATGTGACCAATAAAACAGAATTTAAAAGGGTTCTTATTCTAAGTGACCAAAGAGGGTATAATTTGGGTAATGTATTAAAAAGCATGTCTGGGAATCTTAATATCCAATCATTTGTCAAACCTTATGCCAAGTTTATGAATGTTGTGGAAGATATTGATGATTTAACACGGAACTTTTCTATAAACGATTATGTAATAATTATAGCGGGTTCTAACGACTTGAATCAGAAAAGGTCCCTTATTTAGAGAAATAAATAATAAACTAAAAAACATGACCCACACAAATGTAATAGTTCTTTCTGTTCTCCCTATTTTTAGCACTAATTATATTCCTAAAATAACTACTCTAATATCAAAATTTAATTCTAAGCTTGAAAATTATTTGAATAAGTTGAATTGTTGTGTACAAGGCAGTTTTCATTTCTTAGATACTTTTAATGGTTTCTCCCCTATGAAAAAGAAAGATATTTGTGAAAAATTGTTGCATATTATAATGTCGCAAAAAATTTAAAAAAATCCTAGTTTTTGTAAGCATTGATGATAAAGTTTCAAGCTTGGATGCTGGCCAAGTTAATGTTGACCAGAATAATGTTATGGATCTTTCTGAAAAAGAAAAAGTTGGAGAAGGGAGTGATTGTTCATCAGAAAATGTTAGTTTAAATTTTCCAACTCTAACACAAATACTACCGGGAACTTAGTTCATTTGGATGTTACAGGTCTGTCCCTTCTCCTACTAAACATTCAATCATTGAGAAACAAAGGTAATGAATTGTCTTTGTTTATTGAAAGTTGCGATTTTCCCAGTTTGGTTTGTATACTGAGCACTGGCTGAGAGAGGACGAAATTGTAGATATAACTGATTATACAAGATTAGCTTCATACTGTAGGACTACATCATCTCATGGAGGTAGCATGATTCTAGCAAATAACAAATTCTTAAGTGCCAATTCTTTTATACCTATTACTATATATAATGACCTACTCGAGGAGAAAGTCTTTGAATTTACAATTATCTTTTCAAAAACAAAAAAATTATATATTATTTGCATATATAGATCACCTATATCAGATGAAAATATTTTTCTAAGTAAACTAGACAAACTTTTATCTCTTATTCCTTCCTCCTCATCTGTGATACTCACTGGAGATTTTAATATAAATTTTTTAGATACAAATTCAATTGCAACAGTTAGGTTGTCTAATTTTTTTAAGTGCCTTAATTTACAGATACATGTTGAATGGTTGAATGTCCTACTCGCGTTTCTCAATATTCTTCAAGTTTGATTGATTATGTCTGTTCGAGTGGATTTAGTTCAGCTCAGTGCTCGGTGGTTAATGCTGCATTGTCTGATCACGAGGCAGTTCTGTGTAAGTTTGTCTCGGTTCTTGTTTTTAAAAAATCAGGGTTTAGAGTGTGTAGAGTATTTAGTGAGCGTAGCTGTAGTAAGTCTTATCAGTCATGTCTTAGGACCGACTGGAGAGAGGTTGTTACATCAAATAACCCTATTGAGGAATTTCATACGATTTTGATAAAAAAATTTCATATAGGTTTTCCACTCAGAAAAATTAAAATAAATAATAAAAAACCTTGGTTTACCAAAGGTATTAAAATATCCTCTTAAAATTTACGATCTCTTCACTATATAAGAAAATTTACAAGTAGCTTGACCTTTAATGCATACTTTAATAGGTACCGATCATTACATAGGAAGCTTATAAGGCAGGCCAAGGCTTTGCATTATCAAAACCGTCTAAAAAGGTCGGCTAATAAACAAAAAGAGAGTCGGTCAATCATAAGCGACATAAAACAAAACAATAATCACTCTTCCAAAATACCTGAGACAGACCTTTCACCTGATCTAATTAACAAATTTTACTGCTCAGTAGCGGACAATCTTACCAAAGATATTATTCAAAATTGCGACCCTCTTAAATACCTAAAAAATGAGACTAAAGTTGGTGACTCTTTTTATTTTGTCCCTACAGATTTAGATGAGTTAAAACGAGTTATGTCAACACTTAAAAACAAGAAAAGCACAGGAGATGATGGCCTATCAATCAAAATTTTTCTAAATTTACCAAACAGTGTTCTTCTGAGATTGGTACATGCTATTAATTACTCTTGGCAGTTTGGAATTTTTCCTTCATGTCTTAAACTTGCAAAAGTTATACCTATACATAAGGGGGGTGATTCAGAGGATCCATCTAATTTCAGACCAATATCGTTCCTGTCTAGCCTCTCTAAGATCATTGAAAAACTGATTAAAGACCGTATGTTGACCTTCCTGGATAAGCACCGGGTCTTAAGCTGCTACCAGTTTGGAACACGAGTGATGCAATCTTTGAGTTCTTGGGGGGGCTTTACACGGGGATCAATGATGGGGGAGTTGTTGCGGCGGCTTTCTGTGACATTGCGAAGGCATTTGATTGCGTGAGTCACGGAATTTTGTTGCGGAAGCTCTTCCATTATGGATTTAGAGGGGTGGGACTATCATGGCTTGAATCATATCTATCCGGGCGTTCTCAAAAAGTTTGTGTCGGTTCTGCTCAGTCTCAAGTTTTGGAAAATTGTTGCGGTGTTCCTCAAGGATCTGTTCTGGGCCCCCTTTTGTTCCTGATTTTCATAAATGATCTAACCTTATTGGACATCATAGGCAAATTCACCCTTTTTGCAGACGATACCACAATTTTATGGCATTGCATGGATTATCGAACGCTGACTGGAGTAATATCCGCAGATCTTTTGAAGATTAAATCCTGGTGCAATTCTAATCTTCTTCTGTTGAACCTTGCTAAGACTAATATTGTATCTTTTAAGTCAAACCTCCAACTTAATATTACCCTTGACAATCTTTCTATGGAGAGCCGGTCTGAAACTAAGTTTCTTGGACGGACTATTGATGGGAGACTACATTTTGATGAACATATTATGGCACTTGGCAAAAAGATCTCTTCTGGGTGTTATGCTGTTAGACTTGCTTGTAGTGAACTGGGACAGTCCATGACAAAAACAGTATATTTCGCACTTATTGAATCTAGACTAAGATACGGTATTTGTTTCTGGGGAGCATCAAGCCAGTACTTGCTGAATTCAATTTTCCTTATTCAGAAAAGGGCTGTTAGATATTTGTGTGGCTCGACTAATAGAGATTCTTGTCGGCCTCTATTTAAAAGAGAAAATATTTTAACTTTGTACAGTCTATTTATACTGGAAACAGTATGTCTTATTTATAAACATCGGCAAGAGCTCCAATCTAACAATGTGACCTATACAACACGGCAGAGACATAACCTACCTCTTCCTATTCCTCACTCAACCTTGGTGAAAAACTCAATTATTTATGAAGGTATTAAAGTATACAACCATATTCCGGAAAGAATCAGGGCCTGTCCCACCCTAAGATATTTTAAAAACAAAGGTTCAGGGTCTGTTGCTTGATAGGGCTTACTATGGCTTTGATGAGTACTACAGCGATCTTTTCTGATTGTTTTTTTTTGTTGTTTTTTTTTCTGTTTTTTACTTTGTAATGCCGAGTGCAATTTAAATGTATTCTGTGAATTAACAGTTTTAGCGAATTTTATCCAGTTTTAAATTCCATGACTAGATTTGTTTGATTTTATATTCAATTTTATGTATGTATATGTGTTTTTTATATTCTTGTAATACCTACCATGCTTTGTCGAAAAGATAATATCTTATGATAATAAAGCTTATTTGACTTTGACTTTGACTTTGACTTAGTAAGCATCTTTTTATTAAGGATATCTCTAAGTTGATAAAATTTATAAAATATTTTTCTATTTTTTTTTATTGAGAAACGCTATGTGGTCACTGACCCAAGAAAACTCCCAAATATTTTATTTTTTTACCTCTACCATTACGGAACAGTTGCACTGAGTTATTATTATGGATTTTTAAATTGATTTTTGTTGCCTGATCAGCTGAAGAAGCACTAAAAGTCATAAATTCGGTTTTGTTAGGGTTAAGAGCCAATAGACTAGAATCAAGGTAACTATGCATCCTACTGAGACCCACTTCCGCCTGCTAATATACTTCATCCCAAGAAAACAAGAGTACGATCTCATCGACGTATGACACAATGCTGCATCCCTGAAGAATATTTCCAATATTATTTATATACGTTAGGAAGAGAATGGGTTCCAGCACAGTGTCCTGGGGTACTCCTGTATTAATATATTGGGTTTCACTAAAAGTGTTGTTTAATTTAACGCATTTACTACGATTTGAAAGATAACTTTTTAACAAATTCCCTGATCCCTATTTCTTCAAGCCTATCAAAAAGTATATTACGAGATACTGTATCAAAAGCCTTAGTTAAGTCTATAAACACAGCCAAGTTTTTCTTTTTGTTTTGCAGATTTTTGTTTTCTATAAAACCAAACTGTTGTAAAGTAAAAATTTTACAATTTTTTCCTTCAAACACTTTAAAGATTTTAGTAAAACTATTTATAACAGATATTGGAATTGTTGGAGTTCAAATAGAACAACAAAAGTGCTGAAGAACAAATTAATTAAATATAATAAAGACTTTAGAACAATTGTGTAAATGTTTTCAATCAAGACCGAAGTAATTTTGTCTTTTCACGGGACAGAATGGGTTTTTAAGGAATTTATGTGCTTTTGTCACGGGGCTTAGAAAGAAAAAGTTTGCATTTTGTTTTTGTTTTGTTTGAATCTTCCTACGTTAATAAAGAAGTCATTAAACGCTTCACCTATTTCATTTTCCTTAGTAATAAAGGAGTTGTTTATTTCTAATTTATAATCAATAGCTTATTTTGTGTATTAGTGACCTCATTAATTTTTTAATTAAAATAGTTATTTTTTTCTGTTTTGATAATATTATTTGTAAATTTTCGAAAGCGTTTATCATTAATGATTTCTTCGTCATTATGCTGAGAATTGCATATAAGATTTTTTTCATTCAATGTCTAGTTTATTGAATGTATGATCTCTCGAATAATCCAAACTTTTCTTTTATGATTTTTGCTTGTAAATTTTATAATTGTTGTGTTTTTATCTACATATTTATTTAATTTATTCTTAAATTTTATATAGGCTTGTAGGTTTTCTCGTATTTCAATACGCTTGTGCGTGCGCTAGTAAATCTCGCTTGAAAGTTTACATTATCCTTTTTTCCATATTTGATGTTACAATATTAGTGTTTTATTGTAATTCAATATTCAATAAAAGAATAAGCGTATCGAAGTCAATATTAACATCAAAGGTATTGGATTATGATTTATTATTCGATACTATCCGATATTTAAAAGTATTCAAGTTGAACATTATATTACATTATTTTTTAGCTTTTGAACTCGCCATTTATACTACTAAGAGAGGCTATAGTAAATCAGGATTAGCCTTTTTTTTAAAACACATTCCTCGCCTCAACAACCAGAATCGGTTTATAACTAAGAATTGTTCAATTCAGAAACAGCTATTAAGAAGTTCAGATCTAATCTAATCATCTTAGAAACAACTCTTGACTCTCGTCACAAAATCCAAGGTATGAGCCTCCTACGCGGAAGCGGAGATGCAGAACACCTCAAGCTTATCTACTAATAAGAGTGTCTATTTATTTAATGTAGTTAATTATTTCTTTTTCAATTGCCAGTAGTGAGCTCTTACATTGTCGACATTTGAAAATTAAATAATTTTTTTTTTTATGGCAGTGGCACACACACTAAAGGGAGATCCTATGGCGCTCGACGAGCGGTGTGTGTGCGAAGATGTTGATTGACACGGTTCTTGAATATTTGTAAGTTGTAATTAGTGGGAAACAGATGTCCTGGAAGTGAGTTCCACAGTGATGCAGTGCGCCAGACAAAGGCGTTCTGGTAAAGCGATGTTCTAGGTGTTTCTAGTTGTATGACGAACTGGTGCGCTCCTGCCGTCTGTCGGGACTGTCTGACAGGAGTTGCCAGGGGCGGGATTATGCGGGCCAAATCCTGGGAACATCTGCCGTGAAAGTATCTGTAAAACAGAGACATCTCGGCCACATGTCTGCGATGTTCCAGACTATCCAGATTCCGGGTCAACTCCGGATCGCCGACGAGACGCACAGCCCTCTTCTGAATGGAATCCAGCAGCTTTAGGGTATGCTTTGGTGCGGCACCCCAGATATGTGAGCAATATTCTAAGCACGGTCTTATTTGCGCTTTGTACAGCAAGAGCAACTGCTGCGGTGTATAGAGTTTTTTGTTGCGAAATAGCGCACCAAGCTTCTGGGAGGCTGATTTTGCGATGTTAGCAACATGGTCATGCCATGACATATTGCTGTTGACCGAGACACCCAGCAGCCCGATTGACGAGGATGAAGGAATGGTCGATCCTGCCATAATGATGTCAGGGCCCGCTGTATTGGCCCTCTTAGTAAACGTTGCTGCTTGGGTCTTTGCTGCATTGAACTGGACCAAATTTCGGTCGCCCCAAGTTTGAACTTTCTCCAGGTCTTGGTTAATTGCTGTAATCTGCTCCTGTCTGCGGTGATGAGTCTCAGTCGCTGGTAAGGGTTTTTCTGATCTAAAGTGGGAGACAAGGGTACTGTCATCTGCAAAACTGTAAACAGGATTATTCGTTTCGATCAGCAGGTCATTAATATAGATGAGGAACAGAGTTGGTGAAAGTATTGCACCCTGAGGCACGCCCGCGTTGATGGTGAATGTGTCCGAGATGTGTCCATCGACTGCAACGTGTAGAGATCGGTTCTTAAGGAAACTGGCCAGCCAGCTGCAGAGAGAGGCGGGCAGTCCCAAGGATGGCAGTTTGTTGAGCAGTCCGTCATGCCAAACTCTGTCGAATGCCTTTGAAATATCCAACGCAATCGCTCGAGACTCTCCGTAGTTTTCAATTGCCCTACTCCATATATGAGTGACATAGGCCAATATATCTCCTGTCGATCTCTCTTTGCGAAAGCCGTATTGATTATCGCTGATTATTCTGTTGCTCTCGAGGTACTTGAGTAGTTGCTGGTTGACTACACGTTCCATGACTTTGGAGATTATTGGAAGCAAGGCAATTGGGCGATAGTTTGAGGGCGTGGTTTTCTTCCTTTTTTTTGGAACAGGTTGCACTCGAGCGACTTTCCAAGAGGATGGGTAAATCCCTTTTCTGTAAGAAAGAGAAAAAAGCCTGGAAAAAACGGGTGTTAGTTCGTTGGTGCAGTTCTTTAGCACGATGGCAGGTATTCCGTCCGGTCCCGATGCCTTTTGCGTATCTAGTTCTTTAAGGATTTTGCGAATATCACGATGAGAAAACTTGACTTCTGCCATGGTAGTGTTGATGTTCGGTATAGTGGGGAGAGTCCTGCCTTGGGGCACGTCTAAGGTAGAGTGCGATGAAAACATTTTGGCGAGCATGTTTGCTTTTTCCTTGGCTGTAGCCGCCGTGATGCCACGTTCGTCCGTCAAAGGTGGGAGAGACGTTTTTGTAAAGTTGTTACTTACTGCCTTTGCTACCGACCAGAAATTCCTGGAACCACTGGGGCATTGCAAAAGTTTATTCCTGATCCTTTGACTGTGTTTGTCCTTAGTTTCGTCGATCACACGTTTGCACTCGTTTCTCGCTTCGATAAAATAATTGCGATTTTCAGCGGTCTGATTTTGCTGCCAGTACTTATAGGCTTGCTGTTTCCTTCCCACAGCTCTTTCGCATCTTTTGTCGAACCAGGGCTTTCCTGTTGATGGTAACTTGATGGAATTTGGGATGTATGCTTCCATTCCTGAGGAGATTACTTGCATGATCTCTTCGCAGCAGTCTGACGGGTCGTTAGTGGCAAAGCAGACGTCGAGCCAAGGAAAATCTAGGTAGAACTGCCTTAGATCGTCCCAGTTTGCAGAATTGTAATGCCAGATTTTGCGAGGCAATGGTGGATCCTTCTGTATGGGTGGCAATTCACAAACCGTTGTAATAAGTTTGTGGTCGGAGGTACCTAATGGCGGACCAACTGTAACCTTGTACTGGTCAGGATTGGTGGTCAGAAAAAGATCCAAGAGGGCGGCGAATTCGCCCCTCTCTGAGATTCGAGTTGGTTCGTCTACAAGTTGAGTAAGCCCGCAGCTGATGGCAAATGCTTCAGCTTCTCTACCTTCGTTGTCGGTCTTGTTGTGATGTTTGAGCCAGTTGGTGTTGTGGGCATTGAAGTCTCCCAGAATGATTATTTCTGAACTGGGGTGATCGACCTGTATTGAGTCAAAAGTGGTAGCTAGTGTTGAGAAAAAGCTTTGGTAGGCTCTATCGCTCGGAGGGCGATAGAGACAACATATAAACTTGGTTAATCCCTTGGCGGTGAACTTGAGCCACATGACGTCAAGGTTGTTCGGTTCGAGTGTTTCCTCGCGGTGACATGAAAGGTCGCTTCGGACAAAAAGGCATATTCCGAACTTATATCTAAATCGGGTATGTAAGTCGTAACCAGGATAGAGGTAGTTCCCTGTTGTTGTTGCAGAACATACTTGTGTTTCTGTAAGGGCTAATATGTGTGGTCTATTTGCTTGTAGATGTTGGTGTACCGAATTTATGTTTGTATTTAGGCCTCTTATGTTGCAGAAATCTATTCTGAATTGGTTCGGTATCTTTGCTGTCTGTGAAATGCGGAATGAAGGGCTCCCAGGGCCACCCAGCGCCCGGAGATCCGAATGGCCGGGGAGTTTACTTCCGGAATATTTTGATCCTGGAAGCACCATCATGTCCATATATTCCTACTGTGGAACCCGGGACCACCAGCGCGGAAGCGGAACGTGATTTGGGAAAACCACTTAGCGCTTCCCAATTCTGGTGGGGTGGTCTTTCACCGGACGATGCGAGTAGGCTTATGCATCTACCACCTAGGGCCGCTTCCACTCGAAGCATCGGCCTCAGACTCATTCCTTTGGCGGTCCCTAGTCTGACAGGGGTAAAAATGGGGTTTATTGGATCACTCCCCAGTGATCAGCTCCAGACTTTGTACTTTGGTGTTCTCCAGCCTAGAGGAGGACGATGGGATTTGATGGGCCACGTCCCGTGGCAACTCGGAATGGTGGGGGCGTCACTCCCCGTAATCAAATTGCTCTCACCAGTTTGACGTTCCTGCCAGCCAACACAATGCAGCCCCTCCTGTCACAAACTGTCATTGATCGGCTCCAGACTTTGTACTTTGGTGTTCTCCAGCCTGGGGGAGGACGATGGGATTTGATGCGCCATATCCCATGGCAACTCGGAACGGCGGGGGCGTCACTCCCCGTAATCAAACTCCTCTCACCAGTTTGACGTTCCTGCCAGCCAATACAATGCAGCCCCTCTTGTCACAAACTGTCATTGATCAGCTCCAGACTTTGTACTTTGGTGTTCTCCAGCCTGGGGGAGGAGGATGGGATTTGATGGGCCATATCCCATGGCAACTCGGAATGGCGGGGGCGTCACTCCCCTGCATTAAATAAGAAAATACTCTTATTAGTAGATAAGCTTGAAGTATTCTGCATCTCCGTTTCCCCGGAGGAGACTCATAACCCTCAATACCTTATTATAGGTAACCAAGGGTAATACATCAAATATACTAAAAAATATGAAACATGTGTAAGTTGAACAATAAATATTTTGATTAGGCTATATTTATGTTCTTTCTTTCAAATATTATTTTGACTTTAATCAACATTATTTACATTATGTTACATTATTTTTGAGCTTTTTAGCTACAGTAAATCAGGATTAGCATTTCTAAGGAGATGAAAAACACATTCCTTGCCTCAAAAACCACAATCGGTTTATAACTAAGATTTGTTCAATTCAGAAACAACTATTAAGAAGTTCTGATCGAATCTGATCATCCAGAATCATCTCTTGACTCACGCCACAAAATCCCAGGTATGAACCTCCTACGCGGAAGCGGAGATGCAGAACACCTCAAGCTTATCTACTAACAAGATTATCGGTTCTTATTTAATGCAGTCAAATTAAAAAGCTCATTTTTTGACCCTATACTACTGCCTTATCGGATAACCGGTTTGAAAGAGTGAACCAGTAATCCAAGACAAGTATTTTACGGGTTGTACATTATTTGTTTTTAATCGTAAAAGTTTCTTTGAAAAATGTGTCGAAAATTACAGTGGGAAGCAGCCCACATTGCGATAAATAGTCCAATCTGGCAACACTGAATACGCAAAACATTCCACGGTATACGTAGGACAGAAGCATTTGACTAGTTGTGATGAAGTTACAGCAATTTTAATATTAGGCAGTAGGCCTATTTGAAGGATGTATTGATAGAACTCGAAAATAAAATCAAATTTGAAGTGTTCCATTAAAAAAAAATAGTTTTTGCGATTTTCATGTCAAAAACGGTGCGTTTTACGAAAAAACCTGAGAGGCAACTTTGGTTCAGTTTTGTTTGATACACTAAAATTGTGAAGAAACAGTTGAGGTAACCCGCCTATTTAAAATATTATTTCATTAGACCCTATACATTCAGTTTTGGGACACTCTATATATCGGACGAGAATTTACGTCAAAGATTTTAGAAATGATGAGCTTTCTATATAGGGTGAGTTAGTTAAATTCAATTTTCGCCATTTCGAGCTTTGTTTGACTCGACACATCACCACATACTATTTTATTACTGGAAAACTGTATAATCTAAACCAACCAAACTTCCGTACATTAAAGAGAAGGTTTGCGAGTACAACATACCAAAAAATCGCATGGATTTGTTTTTAGTTCGAAAAATCGGATTTAATCGCACGTGTTAGCCAAAGTATAGTTATTTTCAAAAAAGCTATACCAGATTCGATATTTTCATTATAAAAAGTTCCATAACTATTTGTCACTTTTCCATACTTCGTAATTTTTACGTGTTTGAATAGATAGCCGTGATTTTATGGAAAATTTTGAGTTAAAATATCATTTTCATTATATCGATGTGGATAGGTTTTGTGATAAGTAAGATTTATTTGCCTGCAATTTGAAGTCGGGAAATTGGGCCGGGATCAAAGCATTTGGACATTTTTCAAACGAAAAGCAGCGGTTTTTGTCGATTTTATGGGAGATTTTACTTAACATCGAAGTCTTGAATACATTCAAAATATTTCTTCATATTGCAGTTATTCGATTCGAAGGACTCGGATAATGAATAATCAGTTTTCAACAGTCCCCCGTAAAACCCGCCTAAATCTATAACGGCATCGTAGAGATAAAAATTCAGTTCTATTTAAAGAAGTGTTCTCCTAAGCCGAGAGGTCCTTAAAAACGGATTGATGTTAGTTTTCCATGGCATCGGAGCCAATTTATTTTCGGAACACGTCGCCTGAATCCCGGAATACAGTTTTATGGACATCCAGTACGACTCCTAATCTGATTTTACTATGTAGCCCGAAATGTCATTTCCGCATTTTATTTAGCGAGACACTCGCTATATCATGCGCCGATCTAATTTAAAATTTTCTATACGAGAAATGTTACATTTATGACGAATATTTCAGGAACCTTCAATTTTAGTAAAGTTGGCAACTTTACATGCAAGCAATATTACGTATTTATTCCAAAGTTATTCACTAATATAAGCATTTGAATATTTTTGCAATAATTATAGGTCTTGACATTTTAAAGTGCAACAGGCAGAACCTGATTGGATTATAGGCGTACAGAGTGGTACACAAATAACAATGCGATTGCTCCCCATGTTGTGCTAATACGCGTCTGTCCTATTCTAAGTCTAGTTTTGCTCTACGTGCGCAAACAGCATTGTCGATTATACATATAAAACATTAATTTATGTATCATAAATGAATCATTAGTGATATTTTTTGGAGTCTTCCTCGGGGAGTATAAGCTTTGTTAGGACGCACACGTGGATGAACTTTATAAAAAGTTTGCTCAATCGATATTTTATCGCAGCGGCAATTTACACCTCAAGTTCGGCAGCGTATTTGGCAGTTAGAAAGCTCATTTGGGTATACTATAACTCTTATTTAAATTAGTCAATAAAGCATTCTCACGATCGCCAATTAATTAATCGGTGATATTAATAGGTTTTTAAGTAATTATAGTACCATCCGAGTTTGAGAGTGAAATTTAGAAAAATGGGAAAAAACTATTTTTTTTTTTATTAGTGTTCGGTCGGTGCTATAATTACTTACGATCACTCCAACAGTATTAAAATCACAAGAGATTCGTAACCTTCTCAGCCGTCTGCCTACGGAAAAAGCTCTCGGTCCGGATGGTATTCAGTATATTGTCACGACTAACAGCCATCCGAACGTTTTTGTGCTACCCTATAGAACTAGCCGCCGCCGCCGCGCCGTGCCCCTCGCTTCTTTGTCTGTATCGCCAAATCCTAGGTGAGCGATTTACAGGCGATGCGAACGCGAAGCGCTGGCGATGCCGTACGAAAAGTTAATATAGTCGCACGGCATCGCCACAGATTCGCGTTCGCGTTCGCTGCAAATCGCTCACGTAGGACCGGGCGTGACTCATCGCCCGGCCGGTCGCGAAGTTTCAGGATCGCTGGACTGGAATTATCTCGATGGCCTCGTCGAGATCATATAGAGTGGCCTCGGAATATTTCCCGAATATTCGTGATAGATTTGAGATTATATATAAGCAGACCTAAGGCGAATGTTAGTCAGTTCAGTTCAGTTAATCATTGAGTGTTGAATAGATATTAGTTGTAAAGTTATAAGAGTAGTTTAAAGTGTTAAATTGTATACAGTGGTAGTGAATAAAGAGAGTATAAGTTGAAAATAGTCAAATTGTACTTTTGTTAAGAACCCACGGGAAAAACGTAACAATATTCTACTTAAGAATATGCCTTATGCATATCGTAATAGTATATTACATAACAAGTGTTGAAAGTACCACTCGTCGCGTCATCAACATCTGTCAAGTCAAATGTCAAATCAAATTGACAACCACCGCCAATATTTCAAACAGAGTCCTGTTAACGTTACTTTTCAATACGTGTTTTAAAACCAAATTTCAACACGCGTGTAGTATTAGACATTTTCTTGCTAGGTTTTTTGTAGGAAAATTCAATAATTCTTCTTTAGCACTTTTCTACAATCTGGAAAAAGCTGTGATAGTGTTGCTCCCTAAAGTCAACAAAGATGAAAGGTTTACGGCCTCGTAAGTAGTGTATCAATGAGAGTGAGTCGTTACATTCTCCAGAAGGGCTCTCTCTCTCATTGAATTATTGAGAACTCTCTCTCATCATGAAATAAATTTGTGATTCCCTTAACACATTTCTTATCCGTATCTACCTTAAAGATATAGACATGAGAATGAGTGCGTTGTTCGATCAATAATGTAAACTTGTTAAATTCCGCTGCAGTTATTAACCGTCAGCAATTGAGGATATTTTCTCACCATGAAAAAAAATTGCCTTTTTGTATAACCTTGATACATTTTGTATGTAACTTTCTCCACTTTCATTAAAAAGTTATATTAGGTTAAGCTATAGTTAGCTGGTTATATTAGGTTAATACCAGAAAAAGGAAGAACCGTAGCAAAAAGCAAGTGGTGAAAAACTTTTAAACAAAAAAGACAAATGAGTATAAAAAATCAGTATTTTATTTGCTTCAAATTAATGGAAAAGTAGATATACATGATTCGTTCTGCGCCCTCCGCCGCGGAAGGGGATGCGCAGTGGCAACCATGGTCGACTTGGACTAGCTTTAGAACAGACCTGTTTAAAGCTGGCTAAAGCTGTATACAGACCTGTCTAAACTGTATTTTCTTCTTCAAGTGCCATCTCCTCTTAGAAGGTTGGCTATCATCATAGCTATTCTCACTTTTGATGCTGCAATGGAACTAGAGTTGTACCATTTTCTCATGTTATTTAACCAGGAAATGCGTCTTCTTCCTCTGCTTCTTTTTCCCTGTATCTTTTCCTGCATAATATTCTACAACAATACATATTTCTCTCCCCTTATCACGTGGTCCAGATATTGCAGCTTCATTATTTTAATTGTGTTCAATATTTCCTTTTCCTTTCTCATTCTTCCCAGTACCTCCTCGTTTGTTATCATCATGCCTACCCAACTTATTTTTAAGATCCTTCTATATGACCACATCTCAAATGCTTCCAGTCGATCACTTATATTTTTATTTAACGTCCATGATTCCATCCCATATAGCAACACCAAGAAAACGTAGCATCTCAATATTCTGACTAAGTTTTAAGTTAAGATCTCTACTGCATAACATATTTCTCATTCTGTTAAATATGGTTCTAGCTTGTCCAATTCTTGATTTAATTTCTTCAGTGTACTCATTACTTCATTGACAGTTGTTCCTAAGTATTTGTACTTACTGACTTTCTCTACTATTTCTTCGTTGATCCATAGGTTTTCCTGTTGCTGAACTGATTTTGTAATGGTCATTATTTTGGTCTTTTTGATATTGTAATGTAATCTACTAAAATGCATAAGCTACTAAAGAAATATCACCCTGCTGTCATAAGTTTGAACTTGAACTTGGAGATTGTTATATAAACATTAAAAGCAAACTATAAACAACGCGAGATTTTGAACCTTATGCATGCAATGATCATCACTGTTTAATATAAATACGCTAACAAACCTTCAATTCGGCAGACTTTGGTCTCACCTCCAGCTCCCAGGTTAGTCATTTGACGACTGCCTTCGGGTTCTATCTGCTCTTAAAGTTAGCTATACAGCTGCTTTAGGTTCTACTCCCTTCCTTACCAAACCTGGTACCGGTTAGTCACTTGACGACTGCTAGGACCAGGGGTTGCACAACCATCATAGTAAAGTCAAGACAAGAAGTTTGTCAGAGTTCTGAGAAAGACAAGTGTCTAAATAGTCAGTTAAAAAGTTTAGTGAAATATTTTAGTGCTCTTAAATAAAACCCAACTCTTAAGGAAAACTATAAATTATAAGACAGTAAACAAAGACATATAAACAGTACCTCAAATTGAGAAAACATGCGCACCGTAGTAATCGGGTATAATAGAATCTAATTTTTCTGACCAATAATCATTGTTAGTTTTATCGTTAATACATTGTTATTGTTATAAACTATAGGTGCTTACTTTATCATCTCTTCTTACCCCACCTAACTTGGTCCCGGCCTACTTCAGTTACCCCCCGGCACGCTAAACAAGGCGTGTCCTCACGAATAGAACAGTGGTAGAGTAAAGGAAGCGTTGAGACCCCGTCATTGTTCTAATCGCGTGAATCGTGAGAAGTTATTCTTTAAAAAAACGCGACAACTACCAAAACTATTCGTGACAATATTTAAGGTAAGTCCACTCTCCTCGCTGCTCGTTACTACTTGATCAACCAAGCTCTGTAAATCTTCTATTGTTTCGGCAATAAGTATGGTGTAGTCTGCATACCGGATACTGTTAATGGGTATTTCATTAACCTCTCATCCCGTTGTTGTTTCCTCTAGTGCTAAGCTGTATACAGACCTGTATAAGCTGCATACAGCCCCGTATAAGCTGTATACAGACTTGTCTAAAGATGTCTAAAGCTGTATACAGATCTGCCTAAAGCTGTCCAAAGCTAGGCCAAGTCGACGATGTTTGCCACTGCGCATCCCCCTTCGCGGCCGAGAGCGCAGAACGAATCATGTATATCTACATGGAAAAGATAAAAATTTGTGTTCCTAATGATATAAGCCTTGTGTTGGGGAAATACTCCAACATGTGTATTAACACCATATTCCACCGTATAATTTGGTGATAACACCCTGTATGTCCGAGTCATAATTTAAACCCAACTAAATTTATTTCGCCCCAGGTAAACAGCAATTTGGGCATTTAAAACATTGTATTTCAGTTACTCCTTAGTCCGAACCTGGATTGGCGGTAGAATAGATTCCCTTATATGAAACAATCGCTGGAAAACTAGTTGTCGTTTCGTCAAGAAAAACGTTATTAATCGTTCTCAATTTAATATATCTTTGTCTCCGTCAATGTTCTGTAAACAACAATATGTTAAACAAGGAAAAAACATGTTTCTACCCTCTCAAACGCACCAGCGTCCGCGCAATTACTACTTTATTCTCCCTTCTCGCCGCGCCGCGTGCCGATAGGCAACATTCATTTTAGTGCCTGACAAACACTCATCCGTGAAGCATCGATCCTTCGATCCAGTCATCGCTCTGCTTGAGTTTGGCGCCAGAAACGTCAGCCTCAGTCGCTGCCCTGCTTGACGCCAAGATGTTTAGTTAGTTTTCTCAAAATTTCAGTTTAGTTAGTCGAAGAAGTAATAAAGTGCCTTACAAACACTCACCCGTGAAGCAACGATTCAGTCATCGCTCTGCTTGAATTTGGCGCCAAGAACATTTACCCAGTCGTAGCCTTGTTTGACGCCAAGATATTTAGTAGTTTGTCTCATTTGTTTGCACAGATATTTAGAAAATATCTGCTGTACTTTGTGCTCCCTTTTTTCAACACTGCATTAAGGATTCTTTGGGCGTTTTAACGCATTCTCTCGATACAATACAAATTGTAGCGTCTCTCCTGTTGAAGATAGAAAAAAAGGTAAAATGGCGGTTGAAAATTTGTAGTAGACGTTTTGTTAGACATTCAATAATAGTTAACCTTGTGTATGAAAGGATGAATGCTTGAAAGTAGTTAGAAATCATTATA
>MU191083.1:38288-71991 GCA_016904865.1 Pissodes strobi | reverse complement strand
GATCTATATAAATCGTAAATCATATTCGGAATTTCCCATTTTTGCAGTTTCTCCCAAATCGTCAGCCTTTGATTTTCTTCATTTGCACTTTTAGTATTCTTCGGTATTATATTACACATGTTTTTTTTTCATGCACAGTCCTTAAATGGTTTCTAGTGTTTTCGTTACTGTTTCCTGGATATTGGCTGGCAAATTTTGACTCCCTTTCATTTCAAATTACTTTATCAGTTTAAGTGGCATTTTTTTGCATGGGGATGCAAAAAAAAAACAAAACATGCCAAAGTTACAAAACTGACATCTGTAAATCAAAATGAAGCTATTATCCGAGTACATCCACCACCGAGTAGCGACATTACGGGTTTCAATTTCCATGGCCCCTGCGCGAAATAGATTGTTTAACTGTCATATGACAAAGCAAATGATGTTTCATTTATAGTCAGGCGGTTGATGTATTTGTTGCGATCATGGGTCAAGTTTCGTTTAGCTGAAATCCGTTAGGAAAAGAATACATTTATTTTTTGGTATTAGAGAATCTCTCTCAACGCAGATCAGTCAAAATTTTTCGCCGCAAATTCATCATTGTCATTAAAACAGTTTTATCCACAATACCGAAACAGAATTTTTGCACTCGACGCGCGTTTCGCTAACCATGTTAGCATCATCAGGCGATGATTAAAACTAATATTGAAGATTTTGTAACAAAACTAAACCGTTTCCCCACCATTAAATTTACTTATGAAGTCGAGAACAATGACCAGCTACCATTTTTGGATACTTTAGTGATTAGGAACGATAATAACACACTAGAATTTGATATTTTCAGAAAAAATACTGCCACTAACCGATATATTCCTAATGACTCCGTAATCCACTGCGACCAACATAAAATGGCCAGCTTTAATTTTTAGTACCCCGTTTGGTTTTTTAGTAACCGTTTAGCAGAAAAAGATTTAATAATGAAAATGAAACAATTAGGAATATAGCGAAAGTTAATGGTTTTAATACTAACTTAATAAATAAGCTAATTAATAGGCATTTGTTTAGAAAGACCATTCGTGATTCCACTTCTTTCGTTAATCAGGATGAAAATACAATATATGTTTCGATACCGTATAATCCTCAGTATTCTAGAGGACTCCAAGAAATTTGCCTCTCTATCCCTCTAACCCAAATTAACCAGAGTAAAAAGACTCTTCACCATTCCCAACTAACCAAAACTAACCCAAACCAACCACAGCTCTTCCAAACTAATCAATTGAAACCAACACTCACTCAAACTAACCAAAACCAACTCAGACTAATCAAGATTAACCCAAACTAACCGACACTAAGCAAAACTAACCCTAATTAACCAGAGTAAAGAGTCAAGAGCGCTACGTGCGCTTGTCTCTTCACTAACCTAAACCAACTACAGCTAATCCAAACTAACCAACGCTATATCTGGATTGAGAGAGAGGCAATGTTGGCTCACAAAAGGATGATCGACAGTGGCCTATGGCGAACGGACTACACAGGGAAAGGCCATACGACTATTGCCGCCAAAATGAGTAGGGATCTACCCATCATTGCGACCAAAGGCAATATTCCAGATGGCAGATTTAGACTGAGAAGGAATTTCCATCAAGGGAAGAGTGGCTGTCAGGCCAGGTACGTACGCCGAGCGGCGTACACGCATGGTACACTGACGGCTCATGGATGGCTAATACACAGTCATCCGGAGCCGGTGTATACCTAGACAACACTAAATCAGGAGAAAGCACTTCGCTGGGGAGATATGCCACTGTTTTCCAGGCGGAGGTGTTTGCTATTTTGGAAGTAGCAACCAAGGCGGTGGTAACAGAAGGTGTAGAGAGTATATATATTTACTCGGACAGTCAAGCCGCTCTCAGGGCGATCCAAAGACCCAGGGCAAGCTGTAAGCTAGTTCAGGAATGTAGAGACGCCCTAGACAGATTGGCTGTGCGCAAGGAAGTAAGACTCAGATGGGTTCCAGGGCACAGTGGCATCGAGGGCAACGAACGGGCCGATGAATTGGCAAGACAAGGCTCAATGAGCCACCTCGTCGGTCCAGAACCTGGTCTGGGCTTAAGTAAAAGGCAAATCTCTCAGGAACTAAATAACTGGGACTGGAACAAGACAAAGCACAATTGGATAGGAAAAGAAGGATGCAGACAAGCCAAGGAAATGATTCTAAATCCTGACGGATCCAGAGCAAGGCGACTGCTAAGAAAGAGCCTAGAGGACATCAGGAACTTGGTAGGTAATCTGACTGGGCATGGAAGCCTAAACAGACATCTGCACCTTATCGGCGTGAGGGACAGCCCACTCTGCCCGAACCGCGGGACAGGGGAGGAGTCCTCATACCACTATATAGGAATTTGTGATAGGTGGAGTCGCCTAAGGAGGAAGATACTGGGAGCACCAACACTTGCTCGGGAAGATCTAAAGGATCTGGACTGAGAGGACGTTCTCACCTTTATCAAGGTGACGGGCCGTTTCAGTGCGGGCCGGGTGTTGGAAGTAGCCAGGTAAGGGAGGGCGGATCGGGGATGGCGAAAAGGGACTTATAGGCCTACTTACCGGGCTTCGGCCCGCCCACCCTTACTACTACTACTACTACCAACGCTAACTAAAACCAACCCAAACTAATCAAGATTAACCCAGACTAACCAAAACTAACTCAGACTAAGCAAAACTAACCTCAATTAACCAGAGTGAAGAGACAAGCGCGCGTAGTGCGCTTGTCTTTTTACTATCCCAAACAAAGCAAAAATAATCGAAACTAACTTTAATTAACCGAACAAGCGCGCTACGCGCGTGACCAACCTTACCTAATATAGAACCAAAATTAACTCAAACTAACAAAACACACGGATCTACTATGTCAGTAATTTAAATAATTTCTGTAATATTTTTCATATGAAGAATTTTCTCGAAAAAAATTGTACATGTTTAAAGAGCAAATTACTAGCCAAATAGAATTATTATCTAATTTTCATCTCCATAACAGATTTCCGCTATTCAAAACTACAAAAAAAAATCCAATAATTAGACATTTTCGGAATAACAGCATTTTATTAAATTAATAGCTTTTTCTGGATCGGCCTATAGCAAAAAAATAATAGGAAAATTATATCCAAATACAGGTTTTAGTTAAATTATTATATAAATAAATCGAATTTTCTGGAAAACAAAACATTTCCTCAGGAAAAAAATTTTTTTGCGATTGTTGTGTAGAATCGTCCTATAGAACGATATTTTTTGTAGCCGATTTCCGCTAAAAGAGACTTGTGAAAAGGATGCTTCATTTATAGTCAGGCAGTTGATGTATTCATTGCGATCATTGTACGTACGTTTGTCCAGAAATAGTATTCTTTTTAGTCGTTTGTGATTTATATTTTTTTTTCTAGTTTTAATGCATCCCTGTCTCATGTCTGAGACATCCGCGCAACTTTAGTATTTTTAACTAGGTATCAATTTTATGTCAAAATGTATTTTTTACCCCTACTGGCATTCAATTTGTTTCTCATTCCCCGATCTAACGCTATGCAAAACGACTAGTCTGTCGTGAGAACCTAAAAGTCACCCTCACCCACCCCTAACACAATTTAATGTAAAAAATAACTTTTAGCAGATTACGTAAGTTTAGTTTACCAAAATATACCATATAAATACATATTACGTCAAGTTTCGTTAGTTTCTACAGTTTATAACGTTAGGGGTGGTTGTAAAAACCAAAAAAAATAAATGCATTCGGTTCGTCTCAATCCCCGATCTAACACGGTTAGTTTCACTTAGTATAAACTTATTTTTAACCATTTGAGTGAATTACGATAATTTATACTCAATTTTAATAGATTTGGTTAGTTGTCGAATCAACTTTCTATTAGTTTGACTTATTCTCAACCTAATTTAGTCATTTGAGTGGGTTAGTCGTCTATTCAACTTCCGGTTAGTTTCACTTAGTCTCAACTTACTTTACTTATTTAAGCCGGTTCCGATACATTATAATCAATTTTAATAGAATTGATTAGTTTGGGTTAGTCGTCCAATCAACTTTCGGTTAGTTTCACTTATTCTCAACTTATTTTAATCATTTGAGTCGGTGCCGATACGTTTGCCATACTTTATATTATAACACAAATTGAATCATGCCCGCGATGATAGGAA
This sequence comes from Pissodes strobi, assembly GCA_016904865.1. Classification (NCBI taxonomy): domain Eukaryota; kingdom Metazoa; phylum Arthropoda; class Insecta; order Coleoptera; family Curculionidae; genus Pissodes; species Pissodes strobi. The sequence continues at coordinate 67,821 of MU191083.1, read as the reverse complement.
TTTTTTTCGTAACGCGAGACGAATATTTGAAAACCATGTCGCGACGCGGCCTTGAAAAATCACTCTCATGAAACCAAAGAAGTATTCACTTCAAAAATCATTTATATTGAAATACTATTTCTGTTAATTTGTTTCACCAAATTTGATTTTTCTAGACTATAACTTAAAAATGTTTCTTTTGCGTGTGATAAAATAGAGCAAAGAAAATATTTTCTTTTAATAAAGTTTTTCAATTATATTCATAATAATTCAACCGTAAATATCCTAATTTCATTAAGTTCACTTCAGATTATCGACAGTGTAAACGAGTTCTTCATAATTTAACCAGTTGTTTATCCGTTAAACGCGTCAACTGAGAGAGAAAGAAAATTTGACCCCCAAACATCAAAGGTTCCGACGGTTTCTGTCGCTACTTGGTGGTGGATGTACAGGGCTATTATTTTGTGATATTTCTGAAAAATATAAATACCTATATCATATTTTATTCATGTCAAAATTGTATACATCTTTCAGAGATAGAAACCTTTGTCTCTGCATCTGTCATATTTTTTATGGAATTTATTTGGAGAGCATGATTAAATAAATTAAAATTTGTCCTTGACAAATCGCATAATACGACCCAGTTTGACTATACTGAGGATTATGCTGTGGAAACGCCTGGTATGGAGAAATGAACGAAAGTTAAGAAAGAAATATGTCACAATATATGATCAATTAAAACTGACCAACTAGTGTTTCATTTTTAAAATGACGCACAAAAGAAAGCTAATACGTAGTGCGGTTCGTGAAATATGTGTGCAATTATCCCGTGAATTACAATATATTTTAGAAAATAATAATCAAAACAAAATACAACGTAGATGGTGGGTGAGACAATGGATTTTACGTCGAAATACACACGGTGCAAGTGACATATTGTTAAAAGAATTGGGTATTGAAGACACTGAGCCTTACACATTCTTGTTCCCAATAAAAATCTAAAAACCTTTCTGTTTCTACATCGCGTCACTTATATACCTTTGATAAAATCAACTGCACAGAACTACTATTCACTTATTGTGACTTCTTAAAGCTTGTCAATTCTCACTGTTCATTGCGCTTTCATTTTCCAAATATGATCAGTAAACATGACAGAAAGTAGACCCTCTTGTCACTTTTAATGAAGAAGCAAAATATATTTCATTTTCACTGAACAAGTTTTCTGACGTTCATTAAATATTAACTTTTTATAATTCATGAAAAATGATTTTTTTCAAAATGACCAGTGAGAACTCGTCTTAAGGCTTTTTTCTGAACCGTCAAAAATAGTGCTAGAACATTGTTTGAAATCTGTATTATGCGCCCTGCATTTTTTTGAGGGCAATTTTTTTTATCAATAACCCCGCAGTATCTCGGGGTCATACTGTATATGCATGCTTGTGTGTATCTCATATAGCGTTGAAATTGACCTATTTTAAATTAAAGATCTTAATAACTTTCAATTTTAGCAATTTTAGAATGTATACAAATTTTATATATTATTTGTTAGATCATCAGATCAAGAGCTAGAGGTGAGTATAGAACAAAACCTAACCAGACCGAAAGATAACTTTCAGGGAGCCAAAGATTTTGATGTGAGTTCTTCGGATCGAGACTCTCTCATCAATGAAAATGTCTCAACGATTCCAAAGGACTTTTCTGTACCTCCTCCCAACTTTTCAGCGTTTAGGGCGATACAAAGGACCAACTTTGGGGCACCAATCACAATTGAGAATCCTGTTGCCAGGTAACTTGAATATGTTTTTCTTAGGGGAGGTTTATCAATCCTCGACAAATATAGCTTAGCTGATAGGAGTTTAATCATTATGGACATTATTTCCAGTTTCACGTCATTTTGATTCAATATCAACTATATACCTGAAAAAATTAAAGTGCATCACATAGGCATTGACGGCGATTTCGCTCTATGTTTGCACGGAACCCAACCAATTTAAAAAATAAGAAGTGTTTAAGCTATATATTAATGGCAGTTAAACTTAGTAACACATTTAGAGTATATTTAGACATATATCACCATTTATTTAAATATTCAATAAAATATGTAGTTAGTAATAATTTAAATAATAAGAAAAATATGCAAAACATTAAAAAATTTAGCAATATTAAAACTTCAAGCTTGAAACATATAGTCATGAAATTCAGAGTCAGCAATAAATTAACCAAAGATTTAGATGATACGTTGATATTGTTTTTGTGTACAATATACAGAGTGCGCACTCCAACAGATTGAAAAACGGAAAGAGCCCGGGAGAAGATCGAATAACACCGGAGATGCTAAAGATGGGAGTAAAAACACTAATAGAGACAATAGGAATGCTGCTAATTTTTATAAAATCTATTCGTTATCGATTATATAGAATTATCAATATTTTTGGGCAGATTGTCGAATGGTGCCCCACTGAGGGACACAATTCAACTTTGAATGGGGCACAATTCAACACAACTTTTTAGAAAAATAAAGTAGTTTATCTTACAGAAAGTTGTCTTAGAATATAAGTAACTTAAAATACGTTAAATATTTATCGAAAATTAAACGAAGACCAGGACATTTAAACGAAATTAAGGACTGTGTTCTTTCCGTGCCCTTTAACTGTGAAGGAGGTGGCAATTTGCCGACAACGTCTCCAATTTCTACAGTAGAAATATCGTCAGTTTCAGAAAAATAAAATTTTAAACCTTTCTTTCTCATGTACTTGACTTCTAAGTCACAACTGGTCTTTTTCAAAATTCGAGGAACATAATAGTGCACTTCAGTTTTTTGGTACAAAATTTAGCAACTATAAAATCACCTACTGACAATTTTTTAAATGAAACATAATGAAGTTCATCTTCCGACCGTTCTTCAAAATCCAGAACATCGGAATCATCATGGATGGAAAATGATTCATCTGAGCTGAATATTTCTTCTGTGTTGAAGACTCTCTTCGTAACTTTCGCTTTTTTCTGGTATTTAGCTCTTAATGCCTCTTCCAAGGCTTATTTCTCTGGGGTTTCTGTAAGAATTTTAGATTGGCCTCTCTTTCTACCGCCTGGATTTTCACTTGTTCGAGGTGCTTTTGAATAGGGTCGCACAGATTCAACAGGAGGAGTAGGCAAGCTGTTCGATGGAAGGTCTCGTGGATTATCGAGGCTATCTCTGCTGGTTGACGGCAATGAAGCACTCTCAGGTGCTAACTGTTGTGGCTGGGGCTGTCGCACATCCGGCGTGTTGATCGAAGAATTTACATCAGGCCTATCAGTGACCGTAGCACAATCAAAGTCTTCGCCGGTAAATGCGATCAAATGGATATATGCCCGATTTTTGAAATCCAGCAATAATATTTTTCATAGTAAAGGAATTTTGGAATGCTTTTCTAGACAGGTCAGCAATATTGTGAATGGTTATTGTCTTACATGGATGCGAAACCATCCAATCATTTTGTGCAACTTTATATGTTGCCTTAAAAGGTCCCATTACAGATACATCTAACGGCTGTAACCGATGTGTACAATGAGACGGAAAAGTTACAATCACAATTCCATGATCTTTCGCATACACTACAGCATCCAAGGAGGCGTGATTTTCGAGAAGTAGCAATATGCTTATTGCATTTTGTGTAGGTTACTAAGTGCTCTAGAGTTTTTAGGCACAAAGGCGCGGTCATCCATCCACTAGTTGCGCTATTAACTAACCCGAGACTTCCTGGTGGCGATGGCGCCCCAATCATAAACGTATCGTGAAACCTTGCCCTGGGAAAAATGTAAACAGGCGGTACTGTATTTCCCGACGGACTGCCAATAATTCCAACCATTGTAACAAGTGTTCCTCGCTCCCCTGAAACCGCTTGTCCTACCTGTTTAACTCCTTGTTCTGTAATTACATTGCATATCACTTTTAAATTGTCAGTTGTACGCTTGTACAACAGTCATTGCACCAGTCTCGTCCAGGTTAAATATTTTCTGAGGAGAAAATTGATGTTTTTGAAGAGCTCTGCTATAATTTTCGTAAAATTCCGTGACACTTGTTTTGTTAAAACTCGTACGCCTAGATAAACTTGTGTATTCCGCTTACGCAATGACAGTTGTTCGTGTCTTCATAAAGCCTTTACCCAGTCCGTTCCTGCTAATCCATTCTCTTTCCATTTTTCAGGAAAATTTCTGTTTAATTGTAACGCATAATCGTGAGCCAATGTCTCTGACCATTGTGTTAGGTATATGCAAAGATCTGTAAACGAGAAAGATGGTGTTAGTTAAATCCCCGCATTTATTATTTTCGTTAAACCTTAACTAAGTGTTAATACATAATATGGGGTACTTTTGAACACTGTTCAAATGTTCCCCAAGTATTTTGTTCAGTTGTGCCCCATACATACAAACAAATAATTACTATAAAATAAGTCTATGAAAACTTACCTGTCTAAATTCAACAGTACCTTACTTCTTGACGCCTCAATATATCACAAAAACTATATCACTTTTAAATTGTCAGTATTTCAGTTTTAATTTAAAATTTGAACCACGTGCAATGATATAATTTATTTAGGTAAATCATACATCCGATCTAAGACGCAAACGACCGGCAACTGGTCAGCGCAACGAACTAGGTTTGTCGTAGTGCTCTTAGGCTTTGTTTCCAAACTGCGCCTTTACAAAAAAACATTGTTAAAAAGTGCCCCCGTTCAAAGGTGCCCCCCTCTCCCCTAAATATATTTCATACATAATCTTACAGGTTAATATGAAATATAAAATAATTTGAGATGGTCATCATGAAAGTAGCTTTTCTGAATATCACTATCATTAATATAACCTTCAAAATCAATTTACTTAAATAAACATAACTAGACATTTTTTCACTAAAGCGGAATAAATATTTTGAATTTTGTAATTTAATATAAACTTAGCTAACCCAATAAATAGAGCCCACGGGAAGAAGGCATAACTAACTAGTAATTACAGTTACTACGCTGGTAATCTTTCGCTAATCTAACCCTATGGTCATTAAGCTTGATTGATAACACACATTCATGTTCATTATATGCAACATATTCTGTAGTCCGGGTCCCAAATAATCACATGCCTCTGGGATGTAATGTACGATGGCAGTGTCATTGTCACACCTCCACTCTCAACAGACCTTTTGGACCGATCGTGTACTATTTTATTTTTAGAATTTTTTGTTATGTTTAAATTATTAAAATCGTATTTTAAAAATGAGAAGTCATTAACCAAATGTTAAGTAAAAGCGATCAATAGAATAATTATAATCTGGGATTTTCAGATCTAGCCAAGCTTTCAACTACAACACAGAGTTTGGGATGAACTCAAAAAGTCATCAGGATTTTGCATCGTTGAGTCGACAGGAATCGAATTTTGCGTCATCCAGTTCGAATACGCTTGATAACTATCTACTTCGTAATATTACTACCGACTGCTCACTCGTACGACCATCCCGCACATTTAACAGGAATGGCAGACGTAACAGTTTCAACAGGTAAGTTTGTGTTGCAACAGAATGATGTAATTTGACAATTGTTAGCAGTGGAGAAATGCAGTTAATGGGTTCAATATCATTTAATTTAGATGTGAGTCATATGCAATTTTCTTAGAGCAAAATTTTAACCAACAGTTTTTTAATATGCATTCATGTTGTTTGAAAACTTCCTAGGACAATATCTTAACCAACATTTTTTTAATATACTCGATCAGTTAAAAAGCCCCATCGAATGGAAAATATATTATGAAAGGACTTAGGTAATATTTGTGTTTGCAATCTAATTGTGTAAATCCTTATTTGCTTAGGAAAAGTTTTGATAATAACATTGAATTGTATTTTTTTTTTTCGAAACGGCTCATTTAATCAGAAAGAAATATAGGAATGAGATAAAGAGTAGTTCTTTTCACAATACTCGTCAAATGCACAATGTAAACTTGTCGATTCTGTGTCCTTTGTGTTTTTATCAGTTTATTTTATTGGGATTTAAGTGATTTTTAGACCAGTACCATTAAATGTAATTGTAAGAATTATCTGTTTTTTATTTAATTTTCGTACACCCGCTTCTTGTTTGTGGACAGGTTCAAAATGATTTTTCTTTCTTTTGTCCTCTCATGTTTATTACGTAATTTTTTTTTCAACTTGTAGTAATGTCATGTTTTGTCGACAAGACTTTGACAATCAAGTGTTTTTTTTTATTATTTGAATTTATTTTTTATGACGGTAAACATTTGGCTTATACGCCACTTGAGTTTGTAACTGACTGTTCAGTTCAGATCCCTAATGAAGCTGAATTAACTACTTTATTTTATTTCATTATGATTTTCCTACTTCAGCTCTGAAGATGGTGAATCGGCCGCAAAAGCCACCCATTCAGACTCCGATTCCACTGCCGATCAAAACGCCCTGTACTTCAATCCGCCTCCAACGGGGCAGATAGGTTACTCAACGGGAATGACGTATAATCGAGAAGGACTACACTACGATCCCGCTAATGATTACGTTCCACCACAAAATAATCGAGGACTACAATACGATCCCGCTAATGATTACGTTCCACCACAAAATAATCGAGAACGACAATACGATCCCGCTAATGATTACGTTCCGCCAAAAAAGAGACCTCATATTGACATTGTAGAATTGAATCGGCCTACTGAGTGGCTCACAGAATTTGATAGACTAAAACAAAGTGATACGTTACCAGGTTTGAGAGTCAGTAGTAAGCAACCAACCCAAAGACAAAAACATATACCATGCCAAGCTGCCGAAACTTTGGTCAGCAGCAGTAGCGAGCTTCAATCACGGAACCAGAAGGTTTGTGTTAGTAGCTTTTTCAGTTTTTTGATAATTTCTATATAACTAATAATTCATTTAGGAAGCGGCGAACGTATTGGACGACACATATGCTCACTAGGACATAGTGTGTCTTAAATGCCTTACTCATAGTGATTTGTTTTCCTGTTCGTATTGTTCATATTCGTATTCACATTTATTGTTAAAAAGACTTAACAAGTATTAACAATGTCCATGCCTAACCCAAAAAATAACTAAAAGATGTAATATAGTTAGTCTATTATTTAATAATATTTTAACATACTTATGCAAAATTAAGTGGTTGAACATCACACTAGTAATATTCAAATAGTAAAATATTAAGACACCCACACAATAGCACAAGAAACGCAACAATAAACAATAAAAAACGTCATTTAGTCACCGAATAGAATATATTCTGCAGCATCTCGCATATTATAACCATTTCAAACTCAATATCATTCTTGACATACAAAGCAGCCTCCATAATCAAAGTACATAATGGTGGGAGGATGTATTGTAAATTAAAAGTTGTTCGACAGGTTTATATGGTGTTGAGAGAAAGAATGTATTTTGTAAGGCAAAAAATTGACTTAAGTTAGTGGCCTGCCTCAAACATAAAGCATATAAACCAATGCATAGTAAACATGAATTATGCTGACGTTAGTTTTTCAGCAACGTATTCAATGAATGGTACCCAGGCTAGTTTGCTCTCAATATATAGTTCTAAAAACTTTGCTTGGTCAATCTCTTCTCCACACCGTTCATGTCGAGAGTAAAATTTTGCACTTCTTTCTTATAAAATATGCGTTGAGTTTTACTTTCGTTGGCAATCAGTTTATTTGTCTGGTACACCACTTTTCAAACTTAGGAAGAATAGGGTTTACTTCGTTAATAAAAGTATGAGACAATTTTAGATGTATCGCAACTTTAAAGGATTACCTTAGAATTACTTGTCGAATCAAAGTTTTTTCTTATGGCAGTGGCACACACACTAAAGGGATATCCTATGGCGCTCGACGAGCGGTGTGTATGCGAAGATGTTGATTGACACGGTTCTTGAATAGTTGTAGGTTGTAATTAGGGGGGAACAGATGTTCTGGGAGTGAGTTCCACAGTGATGCAGTGCGCCAGACATAGGAGTTCTTGTAAAGCGATGTTCTAGGTGTTTCCAGTTGTACAACGAACTGGCGCGCTCTTGCCGTCTGTCGGGAACATCTGCCGTGAAAGTACCTGTAAAACAGGGACATCTCGGTCACATGTCTGCAGTGTTCCAGGCTATCCAGATTCCGGGTCGCCGACAAGAGGCACAGCTCACTTCTGAATGGAATCCAGCAACTTTAGGGTGTGCTTTAGTGCGGCACCCCAGATGTGTGAGCAATATTCTAAGCACGGTCTTATTTGCGCCTTGTAGAGCAAGAGCAACTGCTATGGCGTATACAGTTTTTTGTTGCGAAATACCGCACCAAGCTTCTGGGAGGCTGATTTTGCGATGTTAACAACGTGGTCATGTCAGGACATATTGCTTTTGACCGACATACCCAGTAGTCCGATTGACGAAAATGAAGGAATAGTCGTTCCTGTCATAATGATGTCAGGGCTCGCCGTATTGGCGCTGTTGGTAAATTTGGCTGCTTGGGTCTTTGCTGCATTGAACTAGACCAAATTTTTTGTGCCCCAAGTTTGAACTTTTTCCAGGTCTTAATTGTTGTTGGTCGGAATAAACAATTGATGTTTACTATTGCTTAAAACCATAAAGGAGGGGATGGTATCTTAATTATTATTAATTGACCACTTTTAATGAACTGTATTACTACTATAAGGTAGCGAGATTATATCTATAGGATAAATTGAAACATGTACTTATTCATTTTGATTTGCTTTAATAATGCAGGTGTAAATTGCTTTAAATATGAGAAATATATACAGTATTTTGTATATTAATTTCAAGCATTCATCCTTTCACACTTACAACTAATATTAAAAAAAGGTGCTTAATTAAAATATCTAGTAAAAAGTCTTGATTTGTTACTTTAAAATGAAACTTTTGTCTTTAAAATTTCAACTTCCTTTCACTCTACAAAATACCTTGATCTACGCTTCTCTCTACTTCCTTCCAACCAGGCAGGGATCTGACTTCAAATCCTTAACTTGAATCTTACAGGCACGATTTGAGCTACAAATTCGGTACCGCCATTTTACTGCTTTTCTTCAACTACAGGATAGGTAAGCCGATACGCTACGTCGTTTCTGGCCTTAAGGAATTGCGTTAAAAACGCCAACGTGGACAAAAATAACAGAGGTACACTAAATATTCTCTAATAATTGTGCATACAAATGAAGAAATTGCCTAAAAGGGTGGAACCAAAAGGAAAAGACACTATTGTTTACAATTTTACGCGATCAGTCATCGTTCCCTAACTTCGCTTACAAAATTGCTCATTTGCCGGGCTTACCCGTCTGTTATCAAAATCTGGAAATACTGTTTACAAATCAAAGAAAATTGATAATTTAAAAATAATAAACACTTACGATGTTAAAGAAAATAAAACGCTTAATCAAATTATTATGAATATAAAGCTCATTTTGGCACAATAGGACTAATAAAAGCTGTTAATAACATAAAAAGTTATTGGAACTATAAAAATTATAGTCATGATGGCAACGCTGCGTTATTGTTTTACACACGTTTTAATATTCTGCAGCCGCTTTGAATTTGTCAGAATGAATGCTTATCTTCATGGTTTATCCGACGTTGCCGGCAAGCCGACTTGCATTTTTGCTTTATTTGTGTGCAAATTAGTGTTTAAATAAACAATCAGTAGTGTGCAAGAAATGCGTCATTTCAACTCAAATTTATCTTTTCATCCGTAAGTTTTTTAGGTATAACAACTACTTATTTATTTACCATTTACACACACCAGTGGCGTTGCATATTGAATTATTAGGTTAAATTTTTACTATTTAAAAAAGTACTAATTTTTACATACAATGCAAAAGATTGAGTGTTCAGTCAGTATCAGTATCAGAAGGGGTGGCCCCTAGCGGGCCTTGCACTTAGGCCACCAATTGGGCCCGTTGTGCCCCCAGCCCGCATTAGAGAACCTCCAGGATGCCGGTCCTCCTTATGAAAGCCCGCATCTCCTTCAGACTAACACGACGCACTGAATCTGGCTCGATCGACGTCACGCCAAAGATTCTGTATCTTGCCCAAGCGAAGGCGGGGCATTCCGTAAGTAGATGGTATGGGGTCTCGTCGTCCTCCATGCACCATCTACACTCCCCCCTCTGCAATTCTCAGCAGGGTCAGGTGCCGTCTAAGCCTACTGTGCCCTGTGTAGAATCCTACCAGGACCCTGCACTCGTTCCCTGGCGAGACTCTTCGCGGGCCCATGTATCATGAGCCTGGTCTGTCTCATCCCCCGAGCCGTCCGCCATACCTCCTCCACCCGACCCTCCATCCAGGCCTCGAAGGCTCTTTCGCGAACACACGGAGCGATCCCCACACAGGGATCAGGCCCCAAGTGTCTGCGTGCGGAGCCTTCTCTGGCTAAGGCATCAGCAGCCTCGTTTCCCGGTACACCCGAGTGTCCCGGTACCCAGACCAGCGTGACCTTTTTAACCCTTGTAAGTTCAATCAGCCAGCTTCTACACTCCCTTACCAACAGAGAGCGCGTGCGGACCGACTTCAGCGCCATGAGTGCGGCCTTGCTGTCGGAGCAGATGAAAATCCTCCCGCCAGCGACATTGAGCCTTCACGACTCCCAGACCCCCATCATCATCGCAAAAATTTCCGCTTGGAAAACCGTAGTGTGCTCGCCCAGTGAGGCAGATAGCTCCCGCCCCAGGGCTTCACAGTACGCACCAGCTCCGAACAGTGTTCCCATTCTGGACCCGTCTGTGAACCAGACTAGCTCATCACAGGTTCCCGTCCTTCCCTCCGTCCAATCCTCCTTTGTAGGGAAGAGGAAGTTCAGCCCCTCGGGAAAGCCCTATCTCAGGAACCATCGCGTCACCTGGCACCCCCAGAATGGCTAGGTCTCCAGACAAGCCCCGCCATAGACCACAATGGCCCTGGCAGGAGCCGTTGTCACTCCACATCCTCGCATCAGCCAATCTCATAGCCACTCTGGCTGCCTCGTGCTTCACCCGATCCCCCAACGGGGGCAATCCCCACCAGCACCTCCAGGGCCCGCGTGGGCGCTGTCCTCATAGCCCCGGTGATGCAGAGGCATGCAAGTCGCTGCAATTTGTCCAGCACTAGTCTGGACGCCATTCTCATGGATCCTGGCCACCAAACAACCGATCCGTGCATGAGCATCGGAGCTTGAGTGATTGTTATAGAAATAATTAAATGGAATGTTTTTAGTAGCAAAAATGCTATCTACAATAAGAATTTAAGCCCAAATTAAGCAAGTGTCTAAATTGAATAATTTTTGATTTGATACTTTTAAGGTTTACTATTTATGTTTCCTTAGGATCCTGAAAATACAACTTGAACATTTGCAATGGATTAAATAATTTAAGTAAAATCTATCACACAACAATACGTATGCTTTACTGAAGCAGAATTGTTTCCTAAAATTTCCATTCTATAATTTATAGCATTATTGAAGAAGTAATAATTTTTATTTTAATGAAATCAACCCGTGGTTATTGCTTTTTAGCATAAAAATCAGTAGTTTTGGCCACGCCGCACCCGCCGCTGCGCCGGCCGTGGCCGTAACTTTCCACGAGTTAGGAGGTTTTCGTCACGTACTCACAAGAATTACGAGATTGCTGAATCGCCGAAGCAGTGTTAGTGTTTTCTTTGTGACTTATTTGCGTTATTTTGACCCTTTTACTGTTTTTTTATGTGTGTGCCACAGGCCACGAAATGCTAAGGCCTATAATATACTCATGAGGATACCGTGACCTCTTACATGGCTTATACCGTTGTCCAAGTATCGAAGCATGCACACTTGGTGCACTTCACGACACTTTTAGACAACGCAGTAGTACTTCCACGGTCGTTATTCTTGAACTACAATAACTACTACTAGCTTAAATTAAGGCCGTTATTTGCTGTGTTGATATATATATAAATATCATAGAAATTTTGAGTCAGAATATTCAAATTCAAAACGTGCTTTATTCTCATAAATACAAATCATTGTTGACAAAGCTTATTAAGCATAAGGTACTAAAATTAAATGAAAGGGAAACACAAACATATAATAAAATAAGTTGAAAATCAGCACCAACATTTTATTGCTGGTAATGACTACATAGCTATAAATATCGAATCTAGGACTGTTTTTCGAATGACAATTTTCCGAAAGACAGTTCTTCAGAAATTTTGCTAAAACGGTAAAAGGAACTAACCCAACCCAAATTAAATTAAAGATTCGAAAAATGGTCCATTCGAAGAATTACACATTCGAAAAATTGTCGATTCGAAGAATTGTCTTTTCGAAGAACTGTCCATTCGAAGAAATGTCGTTCGAATAATTGTCGTTCGAAAAACCATCCGGATTCAGTTCGATATGGTAGGGAGAGCCTTGCCTTGGGGAACGTCTAAGGCAGAGTGCGATGAAAACATTTTGGAGAGCAAGTTTGCTTTTTCGTTGGCTGTAGTCGTCTGTCAAAGGTGGGAGAGACGTTTTTGTAAAGTTATTACTTACTGCCTTTGCTACCGACCAGAAATTCCTGGAGCCACTGGGGTATTGCAAAAGTTTATTCCTGATCCTTTGATAGTGTAGAAATTGGAAAGATCATTGTTTGATAAAAATGTTTTAGATTATGCAAATTACCCTCATTGTATATAGCAGTTTTAGGTGCTTGTTGTCTACTTACTGTAGCACCTAAACACAAACTTTTCGCTGTATATTTAAACATCTTATGAATTTGTCCAATTTTGGGAGCTATAGACTTTAGCAAATCTTGATAAAAATACCTTCAAGCGAATTAGTTTGGAGACACTCCTTTATAGTTGGTGACCTTTTTTTGACCGTAACTTCTTTATGCTCTGATGCCGATACGTTGGAACACTTAATGGACAGAATTGAGTCGCATTTGGCATAATTTGCATGCACATTTCAGAATGCTATTGATCCGTATCAATTTCGACACTATACACACAGCTAACGATGACAATAATAATAGACTAGATAACAATGGTTCTGTTTATGTTATAGTTCACCTAAATGGTACGATTACGACCGTAGAATGTGATATTTTCTACAAATTATTATTTTATAGAGAACATTTCTTGTGTATAAATAATCAGTTCTGTTGGGAACATTGCTAAATGTTTTTGTATTTGAATTAAAGTGTTTGTAGTAAGTTGTAAGCCATTTTTAACGTTTTATAGGTTTTTAATAAGACATATGAAATTAATAGGAATAATTGAACAAAGATGCAAGTTTACACCAAAAACATTTCGTGATTTTAGCGCTAAAAGTGGAATTTTAAAGGTAACATCCTACACCTTTTAAAACCTTTATATCCACTGTTTCAATTATATATTTGTTATTTTGTGTAGTCGCCTTAAATGGTAAAGCGGAATTAATGAACTCTTAGTTCGGCCGAGATCGAACTTTAAAGGAGCCTTGAGTTGAGGTTTGTCATTTATATTAAATGTATTTTATTCTGTTATTTTTACTATTACACAAAATTTGCAAAACATTCAAAGTTACTTTTGTTTTGTATAAGACGCTATGCAAAACTAATTCCTATGTTGTACCTTTCAGCCTCCTGAACAGCCGGTATTTGGCAAGATTTATTTGGACCCAAATTATGAATTTAACGTAAGTTTGCATAACTTATACCTCCAAAAGATCGACAACGTTGACATCGATGAAGACGATGTTCATCTGTTGAACTATTGCATAAAGATCGGGAGTGGCGGCGAGTTCCTCAATTTAGTCCAGAAGTACAGCGGACCTCTGACGGTTCAAAACTTTATATCGATGACTTTGGCACATCTTAAGGGAATGAACCAAATGGTTGCTAGGATATATAAGAAGCTTTTGGCGAGCATAGGTAATATCATAAGATGTTTTTTGTGTTAATGATCAAAATCTACTTTTACGTCATTCTTTTACTTATCTTACAGATTTTGTTGTCTTTTTGACCTTTCTTAGCTTACTTTAGGCGTCAATTTTTTCATTTCGTTAAATTTATAAAAATGATTTTCCTTTCTGTACTAATATGATGGATGGTAAGGAGCGTGCAAAAATTCCTACAGATATTTCTTTTAAAATGTAAAGTAGGTATATGACAGAACGTTTATCCGTGAACGGACTGCGAAATAGATCGCGACTGTCCAGTCATGATGATGATGATGCCTCGGATAAAGAGGCTTTGGCAGAAAAGAAGGATAGAAAATTATCGATCTAGGGAGTTAAATTCCTATGATATTTTCTTCCAGAAACTTTACAATTGTTCTAATAACCGAATTTTTTAGATTATAATAAGCATTTATTTATTTCCATCAGGCTAATGCCCAATTAAAGGAAAATCGAAGTAATTTACAATGAAAAAAAAATCGTTTACAACTATCTTCCAGTTAAAATTGAAACAATTGTATCAACTAACTATACATTCTACACAAATTGTCATAGGAAAATAACATTAAAATATAAAATAAAATATGAAACAAAGTATAATAAAAATATCTTAAGGATTAGAGATTAAAAGTGACACAAAATATATGTCAATGAACATTCGGTATGTGACCCGAGATTCCATATAAAATTTCCAAGCCCACTGCCGGCACACAGAACAGAACATCAAGATACAATAAAACAAATTAAGTGAAAAACACAGGTGAATTTCTACATATATTTAGAAGTTGCAACAAACTACAACTGTTCAAGTCACACTCCTTAGAGATGCGATTGAAATTTCTGGACATTATGAAAATCGGATCATGCATCATAATATTCGATCTAGCTTGTTCGGGGGCAAAAGTTGGCTTATATCTAGCTTGCAGTCGGGGTATGTGAAAAGATAGCTGTGTCAGAAGAAAGGGACTGTCAGTTCTGTTGTTAGTGAGTTTCCATAGAAAACTGATTGAATCTAACTAAAATTCGACGTTCCATTCATCCAAATCGAGACAAGAGTAAAGTGTGATCTATGCCTTTCTCCGGGTGGACACCATCTTCCCGGTAAGCCAAATATTTAAAAAAATGTCTCTCAACCGTCTCCAGTGTGTTCTCATGGAAGACATAGTGGGGATTTCAAATCAATGAGCCATACTCAAGTTACGATCTGACAAAACTGCAAAAAAGTATTGATCGCTGAGGAATTATTAAACAGTCTACACAAAGTCAACACAAATCCCAACATCTTTGAGGCTCTAGATGCAACATCTCTAACATGCGGCACAAAGGTGAGCTGCCTGTCAAATATTATACCCAGATCAGAAATTTGCGATTTTTTTACAAGGGGAACATCATTTATTTGATAGCCAAACAGTATGGGATTTTTATTTGTGTAGTATGAAATAACGAAGCATTTCGACCCATTCAAACTGAGTCCGTTCAACTCGAACCATTCACCAACCAAGTTAATATTCTGCTGCAGGAAAGAACAGGAGTAACAACTCTCCAGAAAATCTTCAAATCATAAGTATAGGCCAACTTACAACAACTAATAACATTTAGAAGGTCATTGATAAACAAAAGAAGGAGCAGCGGTCCTAGGTTAGATCCCTGAGGTACACCAGAAGTTGAAGTAAAGCTACAAGACCTAAATCCCTCGATCTCAATAAATTGTCTTCTGTTTGATAGGTAGGAAACCAACAACTGTATAAGAATCACCGAAAATCCATACATATAAGCCAATTTGTTTATCAATATTTGATGATCAATCTGGTCGAAAGCCTAAAATCAGTGTAGATGGCTTGGTAGATGGTATCCAGTTGGCATCTTTGATTAATCACTGCACATCTGCCGAGAAAAACAACAAAGATTAGTGACCCAGGATCTACCTGCGAAAAATCCATGCTGGTCGAGAACGAATTTTGGAAAAAATATCACGATAGAGGATGGTTTCAAATAATTTGGAGAAATTGCGTAGGATCGAGATAGGTCGGTAGTTTTCGATGAAACTGGAATCACCCTTTTTAAACACGGGACAAACTCTTGCGGATTTCCACACTTCAGGAAACGCGCCAGAATGGATTATTAGATTAAATGTATGACACAGTGGTAATGATAATACCTGCGCGCAATCCTTAACGTCAAAACTGGGGATCCCGTCAGGACCTGCGGTGATTTTATTTTTCAGGGATTTACTAGCACTGATAATGTCATCCGTTGTAATAGCGGGACAGATGTGGACATAGTCGGAACCACATGCCACATTAGTCACCTGAAGAGGTGTAGGAATAGAGTCCCTGTAAACACTCTTAAAAAAACGGGCAAAGTCTGACACAATTTCTTGAGGGCCATCATATGTGCATCTATGAAAGACTAGATGCAGGCATCCGTGATGTCCCTTTCTTGCTATGAATAAATGACCAGAAAGTTGACGGATCTGAATGAATACTCTCTTCAGCACGACTAATGTGATCTCGGTAGGTCAGTGGCGGCTATTCAGCGGAAGTAAGGGAAGTGCCACTTCCTCAAGAAAATGTAATTTAAAGAAATACAGTTAATTCATTCATCAGTAAAATAATATATTTTAAGATTCAATGTTTAGGAATAATCTGTTTCCCGTTACCCCTTTAATAACTAATAATTCAATTATTTTCAAATATTAAAATCAAAGCTTCATAAAACAAGAACAAGAATCTCTCCACCTGCACATTGCCCGTTAACTGCACTATAGCACTATCGAATAAAATAGAGGTGATCCCACATGAAAATGTTTATTTCTTTAGCAGTGACAATCTCATTGTCATTTGTGTAGACCTTTAAGGAAGTGGCAGCGCTCGAGAGCCGTCAAGTCATCTAAAGTATAAGCGCAACTAGTTGGTTGCCATGACAACGATGACGTCGTAATGGTCGTACATTTGTTTGGTTTGCAATGACTGGAAGAGCTGGCGTGTAGCACTTCCATTCTCAGATCAACGCGAAAGAACGTTGTTTCGTTTATTGCGAGTTTATTAGGGGACATTCCGCCGTGAATTCTTGGAATTATTTTTTATTTACATTCAACGGTTGATCCATTGTAGTACCTATTATACAAGAGATATTCTCTATATATTCTAGATTTAGTATGTTATTCCTATACATTTGTATTAGCAACAAAATGATTTGTTGCTAATACAATATGAATATATTTTATTTTTTGATGATTTACCTAAAAAATACCGGTAATAATTATTAACAAATTTTGGCAGTTTGGGCGTGAACCCCAAAAATTTTTCGCCTGCGGCGCTGTTCCCTTTCTCCATGTGTGAAGCTCTTCCCCACTTTTTAAAGGCGCGAGCCGCCACTGCGGTAGGCTGAATCCACTTGAGACTTGAGAAGATATATTGGGAATAATAAAAGTTAGTGCAACGGGATTTAAAATCTGTAAAGGCTTTCTTTTCCTTACAAATAATATTGATTATATCTTTGGTAAACCAAACGGGGAAACGTAGGCGCCTTTGCTGCTTAAGGGGTGTAGTCGAAACGAAAATGCCTTGAAGCATATCATAAAGGGCACAGCAAGCATCTGGCACATTAGTACATTCTAATATCGGGGACCAGTCACACTCCTGGAATAAACTATACATCTTTGTAAAATCTGCTTTCCTAAAATTAAACTCTGGACTGTTACCTCTAGAGACAGGAAGATTACAGGTTTGACGGCTCCCAGCACTAATATTGACCAAAAGTGCAGGGTGGAATATATCCTCACTAGCTAGGGGCACGTTGTCTTTCAAGAGGTCTATGTCAAAATTTGCAAATACAAGATCCAAGAAGCGATTAAGGGAGTTGTGTATGCTATTATATGGTTTAAGATTTAACGTGTGACAGAAATTCAATAGACTCTGATGTTTCCTCACAGGTAGACAAGCAGTGCCATAAGTAGGAATGTTAAAATCACCTAGAATAATAATGAGCTTATTAAGTAAGATATCGAGTAAAGATAAAGATTCAAAGAAGGCTACAGCATCTGTATCGCTGACAGAAGGTGGAATAGAGATTACAAGTACGTTAACGGTATAACACTGAATGAATTTACAACCTACAATGTCTATGAGTGGTGTGATACTGGTTACATCTGATAGCGCTTGGAATTATCAGTGATCACAACGCAACAGAACAGATGGCATTTGAACAATAACCTGTCATATCGAGATGAAGTCACACAAACTCTGACAAATTTGAACCTAGAAGGAAGTACACAGATGAATGCAGAACAATTATGGACGAAATTTAGAGACACTCTTAAAGAGGAAGCCGAAACATGTAAACCCTGCTGAGAACCAAAAAAGCAGTGGATATCTAATGAAACGTGGAATTTAATTGAGAACAGAAAAAAGATTAAAGCGAGGGGTTTAGATAACGAAAATCGCTTCATAACATACAACGAAATGACAAAAACTATCAATAGAGCTACTCGAAGAGATAAAGAGGCAGTCATATCGTCAATATGTGAGGAAATCGAAGACCACTCATACAAAAATGAACCAAGGGATCTGTTTCATAAAGTCAAGCAACTAACTCGAAAATTCCAACCCCGCTCACTTCCGGTGAAGGACGAGTCTGGAAAACTTCTCACAAAGGAATCGGAGGTAATAGAGCGATGGCAAAACTACTGCAGTGTTCTAATGAACGAAGAACACAAAAGTAATCAGATATCAACACAACCAGAGCAACTTGAGCCACCGATACTTAGAACTGAGGTGGAAGCAGCTCTTAAAAAGCTAAAGAATAGAAGATCGGCAGGACGAGATGGAATTGTTACTGAGATGGTGAAGGCAACCGGAGAAGTGGGACTAGACATAATCCATCATATCTGTAACAAAATATGGTCAAACGGAAGATGGCCAACCGAGTGGACGGAATCAGTGTACATTCCGTTGCACAAAAAAGGGACAAAAGATGTTTGTGAAAATCATAGAACAATAGCTTTAATAAGCCATGCGAGTAAAATAATGCTCTACATAATTTAAAAGAGACTAAAGCCATATCTACTTCCACAAATTTCTAAAGAACAAGCCGGTTTTATCCCCGATAAAGGAACCAGAGATCAACTTGTTAATATTAGACAAATAATTTAAAAATGTCAGGAATTTAATGTACCAACGATCTTCTATTTTCTAGACTACTCAAAGGCTTTCAATACCGTCAAATGGGACCACCTATGGATGGTTTTAAGGGAAATGGCAGTACCGCAACACATAATATATTTAATAAAGACTTTATACTATTCTAACAGTGCCTTCGTTCGTATAAATATCGGAACATCAGAGAGCTTTACCATGAGTAAAGGTGTACGACAGAGCTGCGTTCTCTCTCCCATCCTGTTTAACATCTACGGAGAATGGATTATCCGCAAAGCAACGGAGAACGGAGGTATATCGATAGGTGGCCAGAAGATCTCGAAACTAAGATATGCTGACGACACAACAATTCTGACTAGTTCAGAAGAAGATATGACGGAAATCCTACATGGGATTGAAATATACAGTGAAGAAGCTGGTCTTAAACTTAATCGATCAAAGAGTTGTATTCTGGTAGTAGATAGAGCAAACACCCTACCGCAACATTTTGAAAATATTGGGGACATACCAAGAAGAGATGAAGCTTACCTCGGGGCACGTATTTCGAACACATAAAGTACATGTAAATGTATAAATATTAAAAAGATATAGATACAGATTAAAACATGTCTATCACACAAAAATATAAAATAAAGTAAAGAAAATCACAAATGGTACGAAACTCAGGCAATGGACAAATATGTATAAAATTCCTCAAGATTATACGGGCAGACATCCAGGATTAGGGCTTTTTTTTTTTGATATTTAAAAATTGTTAGGGGAAGGCTTTGTGTAGCTGGAGGCAGAGAGTTAAATAGCTTTACTGAGTTGACTTTAAAGCTCTTATGAGTTAAAGTTAATCGATGTTGTGACATCAACAAAAGATTGTTGTGTCGAGTGTCATATGTATGTCTGTCCCCAATGAATTCAGAATAGTGTGTTTTTATGTATAATAGACATTGGTAAATATACAAACCAGCAGGGTTCGCTGATATATATCAAGTGATATATAATGATATATATCACGATATAAATCATGATATTTTCACTTCAATAAATATCAAAATTCGTGATATATATCAAAGACGAAAAAATTATTAATTTTCCGCGATAAATTGGCTACACTGCATCATTAAACGGCAACGACGTATGATGCCGGTTGCGTCCGTCGGCGATTTACATGCTCGATCTCGTATGATTCCCCTACGGGTGCCGCGTGCAGTTGAGATTTCGAGGTCGCTTATTATAGAACATTTGACTTCGGCGATTCATTAAAGCAAGTTATGCGGAAAAATATAATCTAGTTGAAGATTTATGATATATTGCTTACATAATCAACATGCCTAGAGACAAACATCCCATATGGCAGCATTTTCATTGCCAATCAAAAGAAAAAAAACACTAGTAAATGGGCAAAATGCAAAACCTGTGGAGCTGAAATGCAGGGTATACCACAGAGATTAATTAAACATAACATGATATGTAAGAACGACGAATCACAAGAGATAATAGATATCACTGAAGAAAACGATGCTTTTCAAACTTCTTCTCAAAGTACAGAGGGGCCCACAAATTTATTCCGAAAAGAGCCAATCCAGAAACAAAAAAGTGTCCCTGTGGAAAATCTGCAGACCTCGATTGATAGACAAGGTAGGCATCTTTTTTAGCTCATAACAAACAAAACCTCCGAGATTTTTTGTTTTCTTCCCCAATTTTTTTGGGGAAAAACCGTTTTTTTTTGGCACTCAAAGTCTTTGGTAATTTTAAGTCTCTAATTGTAGGCTGGCCATGAGCATGCAAGTTTAACTTGATTATTTATTTTTGTAGGTACGTCATCCGATGTCGACTTGCCACTTAACAAAAAATACAAACCATCATCTAGCAAGCTAAATGTTATTAAAGACAACGCAGTAATAGCAACATCTCCGCAGTATTTAAAAGAAATTAATTTAAAAATAGCAACATATTTTTACGCCACAAATACCCCTTTTTCCCATGCGGACAGTTCCCATTTCCACAAAATGTGTAATACTCTAAGACCTGGATGTAAGCCTCCTACAAGTCGAAAAATAGCTGGCGAGTTATTGGATCAAGTACGTCAGACCGTATTGGAGGAAACCAAAGGAATTCTAAAAGGTACGAATTTGTCAATGTCCTTAGATGGGTGGTCGAATGTTCATAATGAACCAATTATTTGCTGCTCCGTTATGACAGCGTATGGAGATTCTTTTTTAATAAAAACTGTTGACACATCTAGCCACCCACATGCTGCTGACTATTTAAAAGATATAGCTATTAAGGCAATAACTGAAACTGAAAAGTTATTTGATGCTAAAGTGACAAGTTTAGTCACTGATAATGCAGCAAATGTCTCAAAAATGAGAAGATTGCTAGAGATCGTCCCAGAAATAAATATTATTCAGTATGGATGTTCGGCTCATATTCTACATTTGCTCGCTTGCGATATACAGATTCCAGGACTAATGGAGCATATAATTAAGGTTATAAAATATTTTAGAAATACACATCTTCCAGCAGCCTGGTATAAGGCAGCCAACGGAAAAAGGTTAGTTATTCCACAAGAAGTACGTTGGAACACTGCAACTGATGCAATAGAATGCTACCTGGAAAACCGGGGTATACTAGTTCAGGTCTGTCAAGATAGTAAAGAGTCAGTTGACAGTAATATTTATAGAATTGTCAATGACATAAACATCACAAACAACGCAAGAGATTTCTTGCTTCGAATGAAACCTATTGCAGTTGCGCTCGATAGAATGCAACGAGATGGTTCGACAATAGCAGTGGCAGTTGAAATATGGAGGAAGTTAGGTGGGGATCTTAAGGGGCAGCCTGAAAATGTTTTAAAACAGTTTAAGAAGCGAAAGGAAGTGGCTTTGACACCAGCACATTATTTAGCCAATTTATTGGATCACAGATTTCAAGGACATCAATTAAGTAATGCAGAAAAGCAATTAGCATTTGAATATTTACAGAACATCAGTGACGAGGTTATTCCTATAGTAATGGCTTTAAGTACGGACTCAAAGCCTTTTCCTTCCTATATGTTTGGAAATAATTTTAAAACGACACCTCCAATGACATGGTGGAAGTCTGTAAGTTTGATTGAGCCAGAAAAGTACTTTGACTGGGCCAAGCTCCGAGAAGGATTTCTGGATATGTGCAACAAGCATTTGATAGCAGTTTCAGCCTCAGCAGGCCTTGAACGAATTTTTTCGACTTTTGGATTTGTTCATAGCAAACTAAGGAATAAGCTGGGGAATGAAAAAGCTGGCAAACTAACGTTTTTGTTTAGGCACTTTAACCAGAATACTAAAGATAAAGCTGTCAATCTGGACTTTGTCTGGGAAGCAGAGACAACAAAAGCATCTGGATCTGATGCAACCCTTAGTATTGTATCTGCTGTTAAGGATACAGATTCTGAAGCAGAAGATGATGTGCCACTGGCTACATTATTACATTAAACTAAAGATCTGGTATTTTTAGTTTTACCACTTAGTTTAGAAGAAATGTATTTGTTTTTTTCCTAAGTTCTTGTATATTTATTTTTTATATCCATACGAATTTAGTGTATTTAGTATTTTTTTAAAACGAGGACATTTGCCGTTGTTTTGATGATTTAAGCTTTATTTGTAAAAATAATTCATTAAAATAAAATATAACCTAAAAAAACGTTGTTGTTTTGCTTTATTAAAATGCATTTTTATTTTTGATATTATATTAATCAATTAATTTTAAAACTAAACGTGTTTTTATTTAAAAAGTCTGAAAATATCAATAAACTTGATTTATATCCATTTTGTTGATATATATCCAATATATATCGTTAATATCCGATATTTTGATATTTTCAATAAATATCATGATATTGACGAACCCTGCAAACCAGGCATTGTTAAAATTTTCAATTGTTTGAATGAAGGTCTACAGCTGTCAGTCGAATTTTTATTACCCAATATTCTTATAACAGTTTTCTGCATTTTAAAAACCTGTATCCAGTCTGTCGAATTACCCCAAAAAAAGAAGGCCATACGATAGCTTTGAATGAAAAAGACCCATGTATGCAGTCCAGCTGACCTCGAAGGGTGCCATTCCTAACATTCGACGTAGAAGGTAGAGAATAGAAGAAAGTTTGCTCAACAGCTGAGAGTGAAGAGCATACGGCCGGGAAAAAAGAATTCGTCTTGCTTCGAAGACCCCTCACACTCTGATAGTAGAGTGTTAGATCGGAACTGGAAGTTCCAGTATGAGATTATTTTCTCCATTAACCCTGCGACGCTTCAACTCTTCCTTCACCATATGCAGCTCGCTTTGTTGATGCGGAGTAAGGTCTGCTTCAACGTAAGATTATGTAAAATCGTGTACAAATACATAGGCGTTTGAGTACCGCTTTCCGCAAGAATCTGGTACAAGCTAGAATTTATATTATTACATTCAAAAAGCATCCCGCATTCACACTCCGGCGAATCTTTGACTCCCAGTTTGTACAAATACTGAGGAGTCAGGCATCGTCCTGTTCTCATCCCTATGATTACCGTTATGTGTCTTCTATATGTGACTTCCGTTAAGTAGTTATACCAGGGTGTTCTGAGATAAATTAATGTATTTACTGCCCTTACTATCAAATGACCTTCCCCATGATATGTTCCAGGTGCACTTTTTTATCTGAGATGTACCCCTTACTCTCCAATTCTATAGGATGTGGAAGATTTGAAATTCTACCTACCTTCATTGTCCTTGATACTAGAGTGTTCTTGTATCAAACATAGCTTAATACCATATCCAATTAGTCCCTCGATGATTATTAGTTCGTCATATTATGTCTGATTTATTTCAAATTACATCATCCTATCTATCAATTTTAAAAGTATATTTTATTTTTACATAATCTCTTCTTCAGGGAAATCTCACAGTTACGTAAATGCTTATTTTTAGAGCAACACGATCCTTTTTTCTATGGGTGTGTGAAAATCAGAGTGATACTGGAGGTGATAACTATGAATTTGCTATTCGAACTCGAAAAAAGGAACATGTTTGACGATGCTAAAGACTTGTTGATGAAGTTTTCAAATTGGGATAGTTTGATTACATCAAGGGTAAGTAAATCAATTTTCATTAAAAGAGAGTTGAGGGACATCCACTCATTTTGGAAAAAACTGTTTCATCGTTATAGCCATTAAAATCAAGAACGATGTTAAAATTATTATTTTTATCCTGTATTATGTTTGAAAATATTGAAAAATTTTCGATTTTATCTTAAAATGTCGGGAAATTCCAGTTTTTCAAACCTACATTTCCTATTTTATCGAAAATCGTTATTTTGGTCAGCTTAATCTCAGCCCAATTGATCATCTTATAAAATGTATTTCTTTCAAATTATAAATTAGTTTGATGGCACGGTATTTTATATAGGAAGGTACAAGTGATCTGAAAAACTAGTTTTGTATAGCTCGGCCTAAAAAGGAAGAAAACAATTGAATTGTAGGAATATGAGCTATGCTCTCTAGATTGGTTAGACAGATTAAAAATTGATTTTTAACTTTAACTTTTAACTAAAAGTGTAGATTACGTTTTAGGTATTTTCCATGTTGGCACTATCTGTTTTCATTCTTGAGTCGAATTTTACTCCTTTATCTCGTTTCATTTATGTCGTGAATTTGTAAAATATGGGAATTTTATATTTTGATTGAACATTAAAATCAACCAGGGCCGTAGTCAGGGGGCGGCTCAAGATCATTCCGAGAATAAGGAAAAATATCGAAAGTATGGCTACTGCGCGCCACGTGTTGTCTTGTGGGAGTAAATTTGACAAGTTGGATATTTTATTATCCAGCAGTGCTGCCAAATCTACCGTTTTCAGGATAGATCTGCTGTTTTCACACTGTAGCTTTCTACCGCAGAGACTCGTAATCCTACCGAAAAATCGAAAATAAAGTAATAATATGAGTTGATCTATGCAAATACTAAAAGTAAAGTAAAAAATAATCAATGGACAATCCATAAGACTATGAACACGATTCAGTTCCTAATCTCTATGCAGACGTCTTATTTCGGATTTCGGGAATTCCCAGAAGCGACCCAGCTGCGATTGCAGCTTTTGTTTTTTGCGTTTGCGTAGCATTTCCCTATACCTACCTATTCCCTACTATTTTTTATCCTATTTGTCCAACGATTTGTGTCGTGTGACGTATCGTGTCTGTAGTTTTTGAATATTTTGAATGTATATGGCCATGAGGTGAGTAAATCGATGCATAATATCAACATAGTAAATATCGAAATGTATGTGTTCAATTATTAGTTCTGATGAATCTTATTTAGCTGATGACCCATCAGATCTTACTTACAGTAAGGCAAAAAAGAAAATATGCTCAAAAATTTAAAACAGATTGGGAATAAGATTCAGATTTTAAATACAGGCTAGCGCCTGAAAAGACAGATACTGAGGGGGATTGCAAAATCTGCCATAAGAATATTAACATCAGTTCGGGAAAATTACTTCAAACAAACATTTGATTTTTTTATTTTACAATATACTCTTAATTTTGAAAATTGTGTTAGTTTTTTTCCTTTAACCAAATAACAAAATTATTTAAAAATTTTTGTGTTTCCTAATTTTTCTTGTAAAGTATTAAGCAGCCAAGTTTATAATAATATACCTAATAAAATAAAATCTTGCTTAAGTGTGAACTGTGTCGTCATATTATGATTGCTACCGTTTTCAATCCTAAATCTAACGTGTGTGAGCCTATCCAAAAGTTTATTTTGCCTACCCTAAATATTCTTTTTGGCTAATGATGACTTAATTTAATTTTAATGATAAAATCCCTCTTTTCTTGATTTGCCGTTACGCATATTTTACTACTACAAATTTTATTTAAAATACATATCTTTATGCCTAGAAGTTATTTAGTCACCCTCCACTTAACGAGGCGGGTCCTGATCTCCGAATCAAATCAATAAAACCAGTTTATATGTCTGTTTTTTTTTCAAACAATAAGGGTGAATAAGCCTATTGGTTTAAAGAACGGGACGGTATTTGTCAGTATGAAAATTTTGGTTTGTACCACAGCGACAAATTTTAACTAGTAAATCGGGTAATTTTGTTAAGTAAAAATACTCAAAAAACATTTCGGGTCATGGAATCACTTGTTTAAGTTTGTCCGTGTCATATTGAAACATCTGTATTTACAGTTATAAATTGCGGTGTTAACACAAGAACTATTTTATTTAAACGTGCATTTCATTTTTTAATACATGGTTGCCCATAATTGAGTTGAAATGTAAATATTTATCTCTCTTGATAATCTGATGCAGTAATTCTGACAATTTTTTAAGAATATTTTCCTATAATAAAATTTCATAAGTTTGAAAAAATATATCAGTCACTGGATTTTACGTCCTTCTATAAAAATCGATTCTTAGCAGGCCCGTTAGCTGGGCTTTGAAATAAACCAAAATTATTATTGCTCAATGAAGAACCTTTCTTCACTCATTATAGGATTTGGAACTTGAAAACTATAAGTGCTAGAAAATAGGTTTAATGGAGAAAGTTGTAAGTATGTATGCTATTTAATTTCTAGTTCAATGCTGCTTTAATAATGATTCCATCTTTTTTCGTTGTCGAGATATTTAAAAAAAAAACCAGTAAAGGTGGTGACCAAAATGTATAATTGAAGTGATGTTTGGAGGATTAATGGTCAAGTATCAAGAAAATCAATTATTATTTCTTACCAACGTTTCATTATTCATTATATTAACTCATCATCGGGGCTCTGTTTAGAGCAATTTTTCAATTTGAAAAAAAAAAAACAAAGCAATAGCTTTAAGCCCAAAAACAAAACCTTTCTTAAGTACTACCTTTGTTTAATAAAATACATATAAATAAATAAAAAAACAACACACAAAACAAAGATAAAATGGGTTAACAGAATAGGCAAATAACAGAAAGGGTTCTAATGATAAAATCTGCAAATGTATATGCATGTCATAGAGATCATTATTTCTTGTTAAAAGAAAAACAAAAATTCATGAAACTTACCAAAATTGTTCTTTTCTCTCGTACACTTAACATTCATATCTCATAACAGGATTGAAATAGATAATATTGCGGATTACTATGAACATTACAAACAACAAAGAACAATTAAAAAACAACAACCAACAATCAACTTTTTCAGATGATACACAGCGTAATACAAGGACGACTGTTGAATTCTGTGCTATGTTTTATTGAAAAAATATAGTAGGTACAAACAAAAGTTTAAAAATTACATAAAATCATCAGTGTTTAAAAATAAATTTTTTTGGTTTGTTGAAAATATGTCGAAAAAAAAAATCATTATTGTGATTTATAAATTCATTAAAATTAATTCATTATCAAAGCAGAATTGAACTAGCAATTAAATATCTTACGTTTTTCATTTAACCAATTTTTTTCTCGAATTTTCATCTCCTATAGTTTTCAAGTCCCAAATACATTCCTATTCTTTTCGGATACAACGTTTGTGAAAAACCCAGGAGGATGCTCCAATTTATCACTTTATAACATCAGAATATGCGTATTATTATAGCCTCCAAAGGGCTTATTGGCCAAAATCACATCCAAAAATCGGTCACTATCTCTCGGTCTATATGCAAGAACGTTTGGAGAAATGTATTGACCTTTGTGTAATTGGACTTTAAATAGTCCAAATTAGTTTTTTTTTTGTAATTATGAGTATAATTTTCTTTAAAAATTTGACTGTTCTTTTAGTATTTTTACTTGAATATATTCTTATTCATTTGCATACAATGCAGCGTGGCAAATAGTCTAACTTTCCCTGCATATTTCGACCCAACAATTTCGATACCAGAATTAAGGGCAATATGTCAACAAATAAAAACTGCGAAAAAAAAAACGCAAGACCCCAAGACTCTTGCGTGCTAGGTCTTGGTCTTGCGTAAGTCTTGTAATACTAGGGCTTGGTGTTGCATAAGTCTTGCACTGCTCAGTTTTGGCCTTGGTCTTGTTTTTTCTGCAAGACCAAGACCAGCCTCGCTCATCACTATTGATGTACATTTCTGGAGTATCTATTTGAGCAGCAGGAATCAGTTGGGATTGCAATTCGATGTTTTTTCTTCTAAAAAAGTAATAAACTGCGAAAGCAGTAATCTCGGCATAGCTTATAGGGTTTAATGAGCTCGTACACCTCTAGCGTATGATTTTCCTGCTTAAACTCTTTCAGATCATATTGGTCTTAAAATTCCAATTTCAATCAAAATTTCCGCAAGCCCGGAATCTTCAACATAAGATCCTATTATTTTTTAAAAATTCATCAATATATTATGTAGTTCACCTATTTTAGGAATCAAACGCTCCCGGTATTCTGCTACCGACTATTTCAGTTCCATCAATTTTGGGTAAAGGGTTAATATAACATACTGCTGTTTTAAGTTTTCACCAACGAAAAGGCCTTCTTACTAATGTGTTGAATGTAGTAACCTCATGATCAATAAAATTTGTAGTAGTTTAATATACGTAACGGTCAAACAAGAAAAAATTATCATTAAAATTAAATTAAGTCACTTTTTCCTACCATATAGCACGCCTATGGAACATTTATTTTTAACAATGCATGTACTTCTATGTTTTTTTTTATGCTCAACAAATTTGCTATGTTGTATGTTTTCTGTATCTAGCACCGTTTTCAAGTTATACATAGTTTTTTGGAAAAAAACTACAAAAACGGCCGCCATTTTGAAAATTTTAGACATCTCACAAAATTCAGTTGGGCAACAGGCATATTCATATTCAGCGTCCCAAAATCCATAGGAACAGATATGTTGCCCACTTTTACCCAAAAATGTTTCATGCTGTCAAGATATTTAAAAACATAATCGGTCTAATAGCTTTGATTTGCCTCGGAAAATAAATTCCTTAGAGTAGGTAGGATAGACCCTCATTTGAATATAATAAACTTTATTACCCATACTATTTTGTTTCAGCTATTTATCACCGATATTCGTACTGGAGTATCTATAGTAGGAAGATACCTATTTTTTGCAAAAATTTTCGTGTTTTGCAGACCTGAATTAACCTACGAAATTTTGGTGTGTCCTAGTAAGTAATTTCTGAGCAATTAATATATTCGTCTATCGCTAAAATAATGGCTTTTTAAAAGTAAATATTCTATTCCTGTTTTAAATTTAAATAAGTTTTTGCTTTCTTAATGCTATTTTGTTATATTTAACTTTATTATATCTAAAATAAAGTTTTTCGAATGATGTAATGAAGAATTTGCAAGTTATCTATTTAGATTTTCCAATAAATTTAAAAAACTAATTAATTATATATTAAGAGATGGTTATTAAAATGGTAACAGTTTTCGTCGAAAATATAAAAATTAGAAAATAGCTCTATTTTAACACATTTTGTTAATATGTTGCTTTATTACCGCATTAGTGGGGTCTGCGATTTGCCATCCTTTACTTAAAATGGTTTTTAATTCATATAGAAAATATTT